>JAOTQG010115348.1:1320-11345 GCA_025631175.1 Iris virginica
TTATAAATAGTTACTTTTGTTCTGTTTCTTTGGAAGTAATTGTTCTGGTGATCATGTTAATGACAATTTTGGTAAACAGAGATTTCACAAGTTATTGCAGTAATTTTTTTTGTAATGACAGTCTACTATACAACAGCCTCTGTTTTGTGATTAACCCAAACTAATTTTCCCAATCAATCGTTCTGCTACAAGTTTGCACTAAGTAGTTTTCAGGTTTTTATTGATCACTGAATGGGCTGAAAAACATTAAAAAGATGGAGGTAGAATTTGAGTTAATGAAAGTGTTAATGTCATAACCTGATGCTATTTTTGAGTAGTTAATGGTTGATGATGTCCGTTTTTATGTAAAGTTTAAGAGTAAATAGTTGTATATGGTCATGAATTCATTTTTGTTTATTGTAATTTTATTATGTTCCATGTGGAGTATCCTTATTCCTTACTGGGAGGTACCTTAAAATTTCCAGGGAGTATAATATTTTTTTGATATGCACAATCCATGTAGAGTATTTAATTTAAGGGGTTGATTAAGAATTTTGCATTTGTGATGTCCAGGAGTATCTAGACTATTCAATTCCACTTTTCAGTCCTGCTTAAAAACTAAAATCTTAAGGATATCCTTTCAATTGGCGTATGGGTTCTTGTTTGCCACCTCTAATTCACTGCACTTATTCTTGTGAAGCATTTGAGTGAAAAGATCTAGGAATTGCAAGAATTCTAAAATGTAAAATGACAGTTTGTAATTTTTCATCGGTGAGCTTTGCAAAATTCTCCATCTGCTTTGCCCTAATATGTAGATCACTATGTGTCCAAGGGTTGGTCTGATTGAAAAGGTTCAATCTCACCTACATAAGGTTGCGATTTCAAGTCTGGTGGGAGACAGATTGCAGGGTTTTAGGAGGGGGGAGGGCTGGCTCTCATCTTGTAGTCTACTAAAGATTGTGACTACAGGTATAAATTGGCAGCCAAATTAACTCTCTGCTAGTTCCTCCTCCCTTCTTGATATTTGCTTCTGAAGGCACATGCTTATCAAGAGAGAAGGGAGCACATAAGAGCTGGAGTAAATTAAACTTGGATGTTATGTGCTCAGTTTATTTTCTTCTAGGCACTTCAGCATCGAGCATAGTCTGTTTAGGTGCATTCACTCACACTATTATGTTGAAGTTTATCTAGTGAAATGTGTTCACGAGCATTGTTTAATGCTCATGTTCAGGTTGAAGGAAGGACTGTGAAGGCTCAGATATGGGACACAGCGGGGCAAGAGCGTTACCGAGCAATAACCAGCGCCTATTACAGGGGTGCCCTTGGAGCACTTCTGGTGTATGACACAACTAAACCGACCACATTTGAAAATGTAAGCCGCTGGTTGAAGGAACTTAGGGATCATGCTGATGCCAATATAGTGATCATGCTTATTGGAAACAAGACTGATCTGAAGCATCTGCGGGCAGTAGCTACAGAGGATGCTCAAGGTTTTGCTGAGACGGAAGGCCTTTCATTTATAGAGACATCTGCCTTGGAAGCAATAAATGTTGAGAAGGCTTTCCAAACAATTCTCGCTGAGATATATAGGATAATCAGCAAGAAGTCACTTTCTTCGGATGAGCCAGCCCCTACCAGTATCAAGAAAGGAGAGACCCTTGTTGTTGGAGGACAGGAAGCAACTACAAAAAAGGCTTGCTGCTCATCTTAATCATGATCATAGCTATATTTTCTTTTGCCAGATATCTGTTACCAAGTCCCTACTTTTTTTCCCTCATCTTCGAACTTCATTTTTGTTATTGCTCGTGTGATTAAAGGCTTTACTTTGTCGATGCAATTTATTAGATACATTACAATTCAAGTCGACTTCATGCTACTATTTTATTAAGTTGTAGATGGCATATTGGCATTGGGGTCTGTTTCAATATTCAGGCAAAGTGGTTACATTGAAACTCACTTATATTTTAGGCATGAAAGAATGTGTAGATAAACTCGGCTGTCTATCCTGGATTCTCCAATTGCAACATAAAACTATTATACTTGATTTCTGAAAAAGGCATAGCTTGTGACTGGGCGTTATTGCCACTAGGATGTGGCTCTATCATGGCACAGTTTTGGCGAGGCTGACGTACACGCCTAAGAACTGGATTCTTGTTTTCATTTAAAAAAGTTTCACCATGTGTGATTGATTGTGCTATATTATTTTCTCTTGTTTCTCTCTCAATCTTCCAGATGTTACTACTATGTTGCAGAAGTCCTAAAATTGACCTTGTGCCAAACTGTGAGGTCGTGTTCCAAGGTTACATATTAAAGCTATAGCTGTGATATACACATACCCCAGTACACTAATGCAGATACATTAGGTTTTTTTAAAATTATTTTTAAAAATTTTTAAAATGTTGGAATTCGAACATTAAGAGTTTCACCCCCCGCCCTCAAAAAATGGTGGAGGAGGTAAATCACGGGATATACCTTAGCGACGAAAAATTTGAACTTTCCTACCGATCACACCTACAAGGGGCACTGCAAGAGTGCTTTAGTTTTACTCAAGATAGATTGTGGAGCCTTGCATCTTGTTGTGAATGGTGTAATGGGTACCTTTACAGGTAGCCATTGATGAACATCCCATTTACCTTCAGTTTTTCAATCGAACAAACAAACCACTTGAGGGCCCTTATGCCAACAGTAAGGCAACCAAGTCCAGCCAAGACATTAGTCCTATCATTAATTAGGGAGCCTAACATTGCCAAGTCATCGGTAAACAAACTCATTATGTGCTGTTTCTGTTCCCAACACTCTAGCATACATCAGATTCTCATGGTCCTCTTATTCCTCGACAGAACAGGAGATATCACAACTTCTGAACACGTTTGAGTAAATCAAGGCTTGATCACGTAAAGGAAAGGACTAAAAAATAAAAACTCAAGGCTCTGGCTTGCAAGTAATGACTTTTCATATTTAGTTTTACATGATATTGTCAACAGAACGTTTACCAGTCATTTTTCTAACGGATCCATATTACAACGAATAATTAACCACAGCAATTACTCTTCTGCTCAATAGGTTGCCCCTTAATCTGAACAGTGTTGGCAGATTTCTTGTTGGCAGTCGGTTGGTTACCCATCCTGCATACATATCCAACACAGTTAAAAATCATTAGTTTGTGGCGAAAAAGGGAACAGAAAATACCCCTCCCCAGACTAAACATCTTAGTACCCTCCCCAGACTAAAATTATACATTTTTTCTACACTCTGAGAAACCAATCATGTTTTGAACATTAAAGAAGACATTTTTGGAAAACAAATTTATAGCTTAATTTTGTATTTATAACCTTATCTTTTAAAGTGGACTACTTTAATGAAACATCCAAAATTGGAATAATGGACTCTATGCCCGGAACAGAGAGTGTAACAACTTTTAGTGGCACCAATATACAAGTGGCAATGAAACATGTTGAGTGTGAATTTTGTGACCATCAGAAAATGGACATTTTGGGACAATCTTTTGAAAATTGGACACACATTCCGAGGGGGGGGATTATTTCACAAGTTGGGATACAGCAATATAATATACACTTTAACACAAGTCCTCCAAAACTATGAGAAAGAAATGGAGGCGATATTGAAATGACAGTAAAGGAAGGAATTTTGGTATAGAGTCATCGTATGTACTGAATAGAATCAAACAGGAGCAATAAAAGGCTGCTCAGTTCACTTACTTTTTCTTTATCTCAGCAGCCATGGTTAAGAAAGCCTGCTCAACATTGATCGAGTCTTTTGCACTTGTCTCAAGGAAAGGAATTCCAAGCTCATCAGCAAATGCCTGCAGTGAATTTGGTCCAGTAAGCATAATCAAGTTTGAACCAAAAGGCCAGGGACAAACCGAGCACATAATAAAGATTAGGAGTTAGGACTAATAATTGGTACTTTCGTTTTCTATTTTTATGTTTGCACAGCTGATAAAAAAATTATCAGTCGGTCAGATTTATTAAAAAAAAAAAGAAAGAGAAAAAAGAATATGAAAACTGTCAGCAAACTTAAACTTACAGTACCAGAGAGTTGACTTAAAAACTAATAAGAACGAAGCTGGTATTAAGCACAGCACTTGCAACTATGCCAAATAAACCACAAACATGCCAAACTTATAATAAATGCACAGAGCGTTCAAAAGTTTCTTTGAAATGAGAGCACTTTAAGAAGATGCCCAAAGCGGTTCCAGGGCACTCTCAAATTGAAAGCAATTGTAGTCCTTCACCTCTAATTTGAGATTCAGCTTACTTCTGGGTTCATACCAGATTTCAATTATATTTAGTTCCTGAATGCCTGGTTACATACTGTATCACGCAAATTGTGGGGAAGGGCGACCAAGAAAGAATTGTAGTCCTTTATGATTCTTTTTGTGCCCGTCCTAAACAGACTAGCAGCAAAGCTCAATTCCGATAAGATGTTCTCTTCTCACAGTTCTTTTTTATTTATTTATATGTATAACAGTATAAGAGTACAAGATTGTATATTTATTTAGAGCCCGTATTATGCAGTGTCTTTTGAAAATAAACTTTCCCTTCTTCACAAGAAGAACAGCAGCAAAATTCACATCTGCAATTAACAAGGATTCTGGCTACTTTAGTTTGGTCAAGCTGGCAGCTGAAGCCACTTATACAGTTGGTTCCAGCTGCCTGCATTTATTGCTTTGGGCGCTACTAAATATTTTTGTCCCTTTTTGGCGCTTGTATGATCGTACCCGGCTTAATTTAATTTTCACTTTCTTTTGGCTGATTAGAAGTAAAAGGCCAGTTTTCGCCACATAAAAACCAATTCAGATTACTAAACTGGGAAATATATATATACACACACACACACACACATGCCTACCTTTGCTGTTTCGGTATCCACAACCTTGTTCTCGACGAGATCACATTTGTTCCCAACTAGAAGCTTGCAGACAGTGTCATTTGCATATCTATCAATCTCATTGAGCCACTGTTTGACATTGTTGAAGCTCTCCATCTCAGTGACGTCATAGACGATCTGTAGAAATGCCAAGACGTATAAGCACTATGAAGGGCGACCAAGAAAGAATCATAAATTAACTGACAAGGTCCAAATCGCTCTTGCATGCACAAGGAGTGCCCATTGGGCCATTGCAGTAAAGGCAAAACCACTAAGCTTTACATATTATATTTCCATTTTGGAAAAAAGATATAAACTCTGGCTAGATTAAGATAAATCATCTTCTGCATAAACATTAAACACACTAACTGTTAGTGAGTGGGAATTTAAACAAAGTAGAGACGCCTTCTTCGAACCACCAATATGATAAAACTTGAGCATATGCTCCCCTACCAGGGAAAGTTTCTTCAAACCACATGTCCCACCCTTGCATTGTTATTTCCAATATAATTTTAATCTTAGGCAGCAAATGTTAATATCTGAATAAACTTCAATACTCCTAGAATGGCATAACCTGTTTCTGGAACTCAACATTTGGATATCAGTTTATTACTTCATTCAAGAATTAGTTTTTGCTCAAAAGTAGAGACAATTATAACATGAATTAGCCGAATACAGAACTGGAAAAGGCGAACAAAACAAAAACAGAACCATATGGAATTCGCAAGCAGTTGCAGTTCATATAGTTAAGCCTGATTAATAAAAGCTTTCAGTACCAGAGGCATGACTTTAATGTGATTACCAGCTGGAAAATGAAACCCAAATAATAATACATAACCTGTTGCCTTCACCGAGATAAGTACACACAATAGATCACATACCACTATCAGGATGCCTTATGGATTTCGAGGAAAGCAACAAAGGTGCAATCAAATAAGTTGTTTCTTGAGAGAGAGAGAGAGAGAGAGAGAGAGAGAGCAAATACACGAACATATCAGGGCAGTATGCATGCACACGAAAAGACGGCATATACAATATGCCGCCTGATTTGAAGAGACGCATTCCTTCCCATAAAAAGAGTCCCATTTGAAAGATAAAATGGCAGTAGAGTTACACTTTTCTTGTATAGCGTGTCAGAGCAATATTATGTTTTCATAAAGAAAGAATCAAATTTTGAACTTGAATTTTAGATACAGAACTATTCTCCTGGGACAAACTAAAATGGGAAATAGGACGCGTCGTTTCCACCAGATGGGGTAAATAATTAATTAAATGTGTCTAAAGCCATTATAAGCACTGCTGCTTTTCTTCTTGATCATTAAATCACGACCAGCTCTGATATTTTTGTTCTGCACCAATAGAGGAATCACTTACTCCCTCCGTCCTAGTGGAAAGGTTACACTTTGACTTGGCATGGAGATTAATAAACGGGTTGAAAGCAGATCATTTCCATAAAAGTCCTTTACGTGTGTGATATTTTATCCGTTGTAAAAAGTAGCGGTAATCTAATTAAGTGGGATGGCCTAAAAAGGAAGTGTAACCATTTAAGTGGGACGAACAAAAAAGGGAGGTGTAACCCTTCCACTGGGACGGAGGGTGTAGACTGTGTGTAGTATTTAGTAAGATCAACACCAACGAAGAAACTCTTCTCTAACAGACATGAGATGAAATCTCATACTTCCTAGAATATCGTTAAGTTTCGCAGATAAGGTTAATGACACTATAGAATATAAAACATCAATAGAGGAAAATGGATAGAAACAGCATACTGCAATAGTTTCATAATCTTCTAGGTTGTTTAACAAACATATCAAATAAAACAAGGTAGAAACACAGAATATGGTATTGTCGCGTTCAAGGAATTTATGTATCAACCCTAACATTTTCAATCCGTAGAGCTAAAACCTTCGATTGAAGCAGTTTTATGGGCAGTAAAAAAATAATAATAAAGATGAGCAACATGCACTATGTGTGCAAAACAGGGATGTTTCTAAAAACTTCTAGACACCAAAGAAAGATTGGACATATGGCCATTTCCTGTAGCTTAAGTTTTATCTTCCAGCCTCTACTCATTACCAATATCAAATGCATATTAATGTATAGAAGCTCAAGCTAGGAAAATGGGAAGAGCTTTGTAAGTCTCCAGGAGCTCTAAAGCTGGTAAGTGAATAGTAGCAACTTACAAGAATAAACTATACTACTGAGTTTATGAAATCAGAGCTCAAATATAAAAACTGCAGTACATGATGTTGATCAGCACTGTAAAACATCATACATGATCTAGCACATGGAAAGCATGGAAAACTGAGAAACAGTCAGAACATCTATAGGTCATGCATAATGGCAAGCACCATTATGGTTCAACCTTTCCAAGTGAATGGTAATAAATAGTGACAGCATAATAGTCCATTTTATTACTAAAAAGACCAAAGAAATATTCTTACGATTATCCCATGTGCTCCTCGATAATAGCTGCTTGTTATAGTCCGAAAACGCTCCTGCCCAGCAGTATCCCACTGCAGCAACAGAAAAGAACTACTATCATCATACACAAACATTGATTAAAACATCCCACTGTAGCAACAGAAAAGAACTACTATCATCATACACTAACATTGATTAAAACAAGGTTTAAGATGTTCCAGTGGTGCATAATACTTCAGCATCTATCCTTCTCTTAAATGTATTTCTTGGGAGTCATACCAAATCAAAGTTACTACTTGCTAGTGAAAGTAGCTAGGTATATCATCCTAGGGCATCAAATGCAAGAGACTTTCATCCAGCTTATCATAAACAAGTTTAACCCACCGTTCACTTGAGACAAGCAACCAGATGCACATATTACCGTGTCTATATTCACATCACCTGCTGTAAGCTGTCAAAATATCCTTATGGACCCGAAACCCCACTATAGGTGTAATAATTAGACCATGACTTCATCCAAATAAAAGATAAAATTAGCAAACAAAGTTTGGTCCTAGAACTCATAAGATGCCAATAACATAACCTAAAGAAGTTTCACATTACATAATTTATCAATTGTATTCAGAAAACATTAATTATAATTAATTAGAAGAGGTTATGGGTGGTTGAATTTTATTCAAGATGCATAAGCCAAATTTCGCAACTTATGCAGGTGATTAAATGTTCATCAAAAAGTCAGCTGTCAGGCAATAAGCTATTTTCTATTAGTAAAAGATAAAGTGATTACTTTCAATGGAAATCCGATTGGAACATTGATCTTGCCAACCACTTATTCAAGATACTTTTTGTGTGAATAAGAGTTACCATAAAAGACTCCCATCCAAGAAGAGAATATATATATGGACATGAAAATTGGAAACATCCAATTTCAGGAAAATGAACTTAATGATCCAAAAGATTTTCCTTTTTCATCTTCGTCAGCAGAATATCAACCACTTCTCACCAAACAGAGAATGCTCCAGGAAACATACTTTTAAACAACTTTTTTCTAAATCAAGAACCTTTCAAACATAATCACTTTTAAGTACCAGGAAACTACTTTCACTTTGAGAATACTGCAACGCACTGTAATAATAGTTTCTAGAGTAAACTACCACTGGCATATGGGCCTTTTCATATTCAGTCTATCATCCGACAAGAACAACAAATTTTCACATTACTTATTCCAAAATGTACACTCAATACTACAAACTCCTTTAAATCAGCACATAATAGTATACATGTCTGAGCAGTCTAAACTCACAATTTGCAGCTTGATTGTCTTTCCATCCTGCTCCACAGTCCTAATTTTCTGGAACAAACACCAAAATTTTAAAAATCACTCCAGAATTAAAATAAAAAACAAAAACCACGAACAATGAGAAAATCAAGTACAATGGAAAACTGCATGTGTGTGCTCATGCATATGTGAGAGCGTAAGAGAGAGTTAAAAACTTACGAAATCAACTCCAATGGTGCTTATGTAACTATCAACATAAGAATCATCCTGAAAATCATCAAAACCAAAACAACTCTCACTACATTATTCACTTTCAATTTCCTCATCCGAAAATGCATTTAAACTAACAAATCATTTTTTCTCTCAACGGAAACGCATCGATTAATCACAACACAAACAACAAAGCAAACCGAAACAAACACATAAAATACATATATAAATGTGAATGCATACAGCGAATCTCAGAAGAAGACACGATTTGCCGACGGATGAATCGCCGATTAACAGCAGCTTGAACAGGTAATCGCTATTTAAAAAAACAAAACAAAGAATTAAGCAAAAAACAGGAAAAACAGGATGGATGAAGAGATTGAAGAAAGAGAAACTAACTATTCATTGCTCATGATTTTAGGCTGAACTGTTGATTGAAGATTTTCTCGAGGTTTTGGAGAGAGGATTGGGATGTGCTGCGCGTTGTTTGTTTGCTTGCTTGCTGGGGGAAAACGAAAGGAAAGGGAAAGAAAATTTATGATTACTTCTCCCCCCCCACACCTGTCCAAACAAAGTATTCCCACCTTTTACTTGCTTTCTTTTCTTTTTTTTGTATTTTAATATTTATTCAATATTTCGTGTCGTTATTATTTTATTTTGTTTTCTATTTCTCCTTGTTTTTGTACTCACTTATGATTCGATACGTATTAATATTTAGTGATATAATATAATATTTTGTGATGATATAAATAAAATAAATAAAGAAAAATAGTGAAATTATTAAAAAATAAAAAACTAAAAATAAAGATTGGTACTATCGATGCTTTAGATATTATTTCTATTTCGCCTTTTTTCTTGTTTTTATCTCCTAAAGTGTGTGTATATATATATATATATATTGCATTTAAACATAAATCCGAATTCGATTGAAAGTAGGAAATTAGTTACGTGGAAAAATACTTTTTCAAATAAAAAACATAAATGTAAATAGTGGTCAGTATTTGGGTTGACTTTTGAAAGTCTGATAATTTAAGGACTTTTTTTTAAATATTTTTTTTAGCACAGGAATCATTTCTACAATTTGTCCTAAAATATAATAATGTTAAGTGAAGAGCATGCTATGTTTAAAGGGATGTATATTTCTACCATTTCTTTTTTGTTAAAAAGTACAAGGGACTAGGGAGGACACATGAAACATCATTATAGTGGTGTTTTTTTTTTTTTTTTTTTTTTTTTTTTTTTT
>JAOTQG010115359.1:0-11344 GCA_025631175.1 Iris virginica
GAAATTGACTTAATATATATGTTATATATTGATACATATTTAATTATATATATGTGTGTGTATGTGTGTTCAATTTTAATATTAAAAAAAAAAATTTCTTTTATTTTTAGCTTGAATATATATTAATTTTTAATTTAAATACACCTAGTGTTAAAATAATTATGATTAAATATATTAAAATTTAATATTTTTATAAAATCTATATATTTAAAATATTTTTTTGTATATTACATTTATATAAAAATTATAAATTAATTAAATTAATCAATAAAATAAATAAAATAATGGGATCCGTATAATGGTAAAGTTGAGGGAATAATAAAATTTGGTCAAATCACGAATACGGGGTCGTGCAAATTACCCGGACAACCTAAACGTGAACCTGCTCTCACTGCAGTTCTCTCCTTTTCATTTTTATTTCATTTTCTCCCCTAGGGTTCTACCGAGGGTTGGTTGCTCTCAAACCCTAATCAAAAGCCCAATTCTCTTCGTTTCTTTCAAATTATAGCTGAAAATTTTCCGACAAAACCTGTAGAAATGGACTCAATTTCATCAATTCCATGCCCTAAGAAGCAGAAATTGCAGGATCGCCCAATGAGTTGCTCCGACGACGATGAAGACAGAATCAGCAAATTACCTGACGCAATCCTCGGCCGCATTCTCTCCCTCCTCCCTGCAAAAGATACCGAGCGCACCGGCGCTCTTTCGATCAGGTGGAAAAGCCTTTGGGCGCTTCTCCCCGATCTCGAACTAGCCATGCCCTGGAGGAATCGTGATCTCAACTTCGAAGACACCTTCATTAACTTTGTCGAGAAGACGTTAGTTCTTCGCAACGGCTTGCCTCTTCGTAGATTTCGTCTCTCTGGTTCTGAAAATACTTTTGATTTTTTTGCTCGTGTTTATGAGTTTATTTGTACAGCTTTAAGTTGCGGCGTTGAACAACTCGACCTTTATTTGCCCGAGGCAATGGACGCGGTCAGATTACCGTGGACCCCTCTCATGAACTGCAGAACGCTTGTTGAACTGAAATTGGGCGCGCATTTTGTACTAGACGTGCCTACCCATGTTTCCTTCCCCAGTTTAAAGTGTTTGCATCTCCTTTCGCTTATATATTCCGATGACGCGTCTCTTGAGAGGCTCTTTAGTGGCTGTCCCGTGCTTGAAGAGCTCAAGGTGGTACGATGTCTGCATTTTCTTCCTTCCACGAAAAAAGATTTGGTAGATAATGTCACAAGACTTAGTGTTTCAGTGCCCTCCCTCAAAAGATTAGAGGTTTCTAATTTAAGTGGAGAGGACTGCGAGTATGTGATGGTGGATGCTTCTAACCTGGAACAGCTTAATTTTACTGATAGGCTTTCAGATAATTTCATTTTCAAGAACTTGTCGTCAATTTCTGAAGCTCGTCTTGATGTTGCAATCCGGACAATGAGTCATAACTATGCTGTACATGGCGATTGTGCATTTGGCCTTCTCAGAAGCATTTCTGCCGTTAAAACTCTGAGTTTATCTGACTCCACTATGATGGTAACATTACTCTAATTCTGTCTTCTCCTGTTGTATTTCACCGATTTGACCAAAACTTTCGAACCTGTCTCGTACGTTAAATTTCTTAGTGAAAATTTGGGGCATTTGGTGGATTGGAGAAACATCCCCATTTGAAGATGTTATAGAACATTATTTCAGTTGAAACATTAGGAAATGAGGAAGGTTGGTTAACACCTTATATTTCTCCCTCCCTCTTTTCCACCTTTGTTTTTGTTGCTGACTAATGTCTTGTGGCTCAACCAACTTAGCTTCAACTTATTAACAAAGCGAGAGATCTTTGTCGTAATAATTGTAAAATCTAATTGGCTTGTTAGGGGTGTGGCATTTGTGATCATGAAGAAAACATATTTGCAATCCCATAAAGGTTGGTCCCTAGGAAGGTCATTCTGAAATCTGATTTGGGAAAGAGAACTCCGGATTGATCTGTAGGCAAAAGGTTACTCTCATAGCAAAGCAGCGAACGAGGCACAAATTATCGTTACTATTTACATTATGTTCAGTTCCTTGGAGATAAGATGGCGATGAAACTCTGGCCGAAGAGGTATACAGAATGCTCATTATAAACTTAGGCGCTACTCAGATATTTGTTTTTTTCCCTTAGTCTTTTGTGAGTGCTTTTATAATTAAAGTGGTGAGAGACATAGAGAGAATGGTGGGATCTATGAGTGAGGAAGTTAAAAATCACAAACAAAAACCACAAGCCATGTGATGATATATGTGCATTAATCTTCAAGAAACGTTTAATAGCTTATAATTGCATCAATGTTAGGCATTCTTTTTAGAAGCTCAATTGCACTTCAACATGTCATTAAGAGCTCTACTCTTCCCTTTCCACCTGCGCTTGTAAAACTTTTGGAATCCCATTGCTTATAGGGTTGTGACTTGTGATCCTTATGGTTTGTGGCTGTGCAGACTCTTGGTCATGCTGGTAACAAAGTTCTACCTACATTTTATAATCTGGTTCGTCTGTCGCTTGAGGTTGACGAAGCTAATGGTTGGCAATTCCTGATGTCATTTCTTGACAGTATGCCCAATCTAGAAGTTCTTGTCTTTGCTCATGTGAGTTCAATTTATTTTGGGAAAACTTATGTATATAGTAGTAAAAGTCTAGAATGCTATCTACACGTTTTGAAACCTAGTTTTTTTATTGACCAGGGACTTGTCCCCTACCGACATTGGAGAGCAGATGAGAGAAAAGTTCAACCACCATTTGAATTCAACTGGCATGCACCAGAAGTTGTGCCTGCTTGTCTCCTCTTCAAGTTGCAGACCATTGAAATCTGGAATGATGGCCCTTTGATGAAAAAGGAGCTAAAATTGATAAAGTATTTGTTGGCTAATGCAATGTGCTTAAAGACAATGAAAATTTGTAGAAGAAAGATGGATAAAAAGACTCGGAATAAGTTGGAAAGCTATCATCGAGGTTCAGATTCTTGCCAAATTATTTTACTGAAACGGTATAGTGCTTTTTGGACCCGTTTAAGAATTTAAACCAGGTGTCCTCTTTGGCCGCCTCGGTCCATGCTTATTTCTCATCTACTGTTTGGAATGTTTTAAGGTTGAGTAATATCTCAAAGGGACCAATTCCATGTATTTGAAGACTTCAATATGGTGACTTGTATTCTTTTGAACTTCCTTATATCTTTAGAATTTGAGATTAAACTTTGTGTAATATTTAGTCCATTTGTTATTTTTTTGGAGTTACGAGTATATTTTCTAAATTGAATTTTTTTGGAGTTATTCAACAGTGTGGCTGCAGTTAAAGCTTGAAGATTTTGACTATTAATAACACTCACTCTACAGTTATTTCCAAGGAACTTTGGACGAGCAAGTTTATATAGTATACTACTTGTTCAATTATTTGATTTCCGTGAACCCTGTAGAAATATGAAAACAAGAAAGTAAAGTATTAAAGAGTGTAAATTTGAGGCTTCATTACTGGACTTCTCGTTGCGACTGTTTCGTGGAGAGCAAGTATAATAGACAGTTAACATATGAATTTTTTTCCTCCGTCACACTGAAGGGCACTTCAAAAATACTTGTTCACATATGATATTACTGATGATGGTAGTGACCAAACAACCCCAAAAAATTTGAAGGAAGACATGATTGACACTGAAGGGCACTTCAAGAATTGATGCTCTTTTTTCTACAGCTCCATTTTGCTTCAAAGTGCCGAAACAAGAACTTGATGGTGTCTCGGATTCAAAAAGCAGTTAAGGGATACTCCCTCGAGGAACTCCACACAAGGTGTCAATAGTCTTTGTAAAATATGAAACGGACAAGGCATTGTGACATTGTCTATGCCCCAAGCTAAAATGTCTGGTACACACTACATCTGGACAATGGCTATGAGCAAAACCAAAGTTTGTGAGTTGAACTTTGAATGACACGAGATCAAGATGAGGAAGTCAGAAAGTCAGTTAGCCCTTCACTGCAAGTTTGTGAGTTGAGCTTTGAGTGACACAAGATCAAGATGAGGATGTAAGAAGTCAGAACTCAGTTAGCCATTCACTTCCAAGTGCCCCCGACGTGAATTGCTAAAAAGGATACATCAGTATTGATAGTTCAAAATTTCCTGCTGGCTAAAAAGATTCATGCCAAGTCTGTACACACAGCTATCCAAGTCCAAATCTCTCAGCCTAGCGGAACCATAGCTAACCTAGTTGAACAGGCTGCCAGCCTTGTAGAGCTTGAGACAACAGGTTGGATCACAATAAGTGTACATTGGGAAACAAATACATCAAAGACTTGTCAAATTATCAGCAAACCAACGGTCCAACTACATGACAAACTCAGCCTTTGTATCCAAACAAAATTGAAAGAAAAGAAATACATTCCTTCCGATTCCTCACTTGACGGGCCAAAATTTTATGTCACCAGTCAACAAGAAAGAAGTGCAAACTCCAAAAATAGATATTAGCTGTCAAACACATAATATAGTTAAAAAAGAAAAAACAAACTACAGGTGTAGTCTATTCCCCAAAGAAACTGTTACATATTAGCTTGTAGACAATGGACTACAAGAGACACCCAAATCATAAGGTTCTACAAATAACAAATCACAAGATGATATACCCAGCAACACAACAAATGTCATTGAAAAGAAATAGAGAACACTGTATGGTAGCGTACTTGCTAACCAAATATTATACCTAACCCCACGTTCACCATTCAACAAACTATAAACATTTCACTCATGCAAAGAAGAGTTTGCCTCGAGGAACTCTCTGGCAGGCCAATGTCATATTTAGTTGGCACGGCTTTGAATAACATCAAGCCCAATCTCAGATGGATCAGTGGCCTGCAATTCCACCTGAATTCCATCAAGTTCCCTCTTGAATCTGTCCTTCGAGCTAGCATAAATCATCTTGTTTCGAACTCTTGATGTGTCGGGAGACCTTCAAAAAGCAGAAATAACAAAATTAAACTTTACTGAGTAGAAGATAAGTTTTGACACAAGGGGTTTATTGTACCATGCAATGAAAAAGATCCTGCTTTTCGGGACATTCTCAGCAGTCATGAAATCGAAATCGTAAACAGCATAGCGGCACTCATCAGCTGGAAGGCTAGCAGCAAAGTCTTCGTAGCTCTGTGTTGGTTCACCAACCTTTTCCACCATAACCTGCTTCTGCTTCTCCTCTATCTTATACACAATGGAGCGGTAAGTTCTCTTTGCCTTTAGCTCCATGAATCTTAACTTGCAGTCATCATGGACTGCCATCCCAGATGCTGCGTTGGCCTGTCAATGGATGATGATAAGAAAAACTATTTGATGTTACAAGATGTTATTAATAGCATATATATTAATCTAAGGGTTACAATTTTAGAAAACTGGATATGGTACACCATGAAATAGAACAATTAATGGTTGAGTTTCATCCAATTGATTGGGAGCAAGGACAAGTTGAATTGAGTAGAGTTGCATGTCTCAACATATAGATGCCCACAGAGAAAGATTGGTCTCCAAGCGAATCAACATAAAACAGACGGATGTAAATGATAAATCTAGTCTTAAGCACTACTTGAAGAAAGTATACTTCCTCTTTCCCATTGCACAATACCAGGAACTAACACCACGTATTATGCCATTCACATTGGACCCAACGAAAGCTGAACAGTGCTGAAAGCATAACTCAACCCAACCCTCTTGAAGTTGTCCACTCAAGCTTCAAGTAACATAAAAACTGCCAGGCAAAAGGAACAAGGGAATCCAATATATCCATAGAATTGGCTGAGAACTGATTGTTAACTTACAAATTCTTGCAACTATTACCACAAACTTAAAAAGAATAGCCACTTAGCCTGCATATAATAAATATAACAGATCGCAGAGCACAAAGCCCTCCACAGATGATATAGTTGAGAAATTCCCAGGTTCCAGTACATGGCAATGAACAGTCATATCTGCCCTATTGTTTAAAAGTGTAAAATATTTGATAAGTGAAATTATATACTCCCACATGTCCCTGAAAAGAAGGATCAAATTTTGCTATTTCGAAGTTTATTTGACCATGTTCATGTGAATATTCGAATAAAATAGTTAGTCCCAAGTATTTCAAGAGAACAAATTTATACCCCTAGCACTCGCAATAATTTTAAAGGAGTCGAGTGTTTTAAGTTGCATTCAACTTCAGCATTGTGTAGAGAGTGTCTTACTTTTTATAACTTCAGACCAATCCCTCAAGTTATTTGACCTCATTTACCGACTCTATTACCCTCAGGGTGAAAAAATCACTGCATAAACACATGCCTTTCTCTTTAAGTTACATACATACCTTCATCTCATCTCTTTCATTGCAAACATCAATTTGTATTAGATTATCTTCACCCCAATTCTTTTAAGACAAGATCACCTCGATTGATGTAGCGCATTAAGAAAAGTGAAAGTGACAGTCCACTGCCTTGTATCACATAACACCTATTTGCACTTCAGCTTGTTAACTTTTTGCTCTATTGGTTACATTTATTCCTTTTTATAGGTTGGATTAGGTTTAACAAAACTAAATATAAAAGAGGTCAAAACACTGTTTTCATATAAGAAAAAGAAAATCGATAATTATTCTACCATTACATATAAAAACTGGATTTCAAAATTAATTCAATCGCGACTATTATTTCTAAATTATTACTACCTCCGTCCCAAATAAGTGTCACAAATTGCTCTTGCTCTAAGGAGATTTGGCAAGAAAATAAGACACAAAAAAAACATCTAGAAGTCAATTCATACCATCATAAAATTCTTCGAAGATCAAAGAAACATGTTGTAACTATATTATGTATTAATATAATATAAGTCTACAAGAGAGAGTATAGGGTGGTCTTAGATCACCACATGGCATGTCCAAGAGGTGGTTAAAATTCTTCAAATATCAAAGAAACATGTTGCAACTATAAAATGTATTAATATAACATAAGTCTACAAGAGAGAATATAGGGTGGTCTTAGACCACCACATGGCATGTCCAATGGGTGGTGGTCCAACAATGAGTATCATCCGACATCCAATGTGTAAAGGGGGATATTTTGAGGGATCCACCTTTTTTAAAATAGAATTCATCTAGGAACTATGAATGATCCTCAATGATGGAAAACCACGAGGACATGTCGCGAGATGGTCTAAGACCAGCCTACATTTCCTCGGAATGAATAGTGAACATTTTATCATTTCCCATTTCAAATTGATATTCAACATATATTCATTACTTTAAAAGAATAAAGCATGCTTTTTACATATATACCGCAAGTTTTTACAATATGTGGCAAGGATTTTAAGGTTCCAATTGGGAAGTCAATTTTTGGTAATGTGATTTCAAGTTTTGCAATGATTAAAATGAAAAAGTTAAACAGAGATAGAAATGAAGTGGCAGGGCCAATGAGAAAGAAAGAGAGAGAGAGAGAGAGAGAGAGAGAGAGTCAAAAAACCAAATCACTAAAAAACCTCTTTCCAATCTAAGCCTAAGACACATTAATGAGATGTTTAAGGATTACGTTGAGATGTGCCACTAGGACAACTGACGAGCTGTTTCGCACAAACCAAAGATACTTGTACAAGTTCTTAGTTTAAGGTGCTTGAAATAGTATGAACTACGGTAAACATAGTATTAAAATATTTAAGTTATCTTTTTTCTAAACGTAAACCAATAAACTTAGAATGGATTCTACTTGTTATGCACGCACATTGACCGCTCCAAGTAGGAAAAATGCAGGAGATGCCAATAACAAAAGTCTGAACTTCAACTCTGAATGGATGGGTCAAACCTGTGATTATTTTGCTCGGCTATGAGCAAACTATAACATGTCACATGCTTGACACATCAATTGGGAGTCAAAGTTGGGATGTTGCTTTGAAATACCTAACACAACTATTCCAGGTATAACAAACATCTCGAATCAATGACTCTGAAATAATGTGTCCAGCAATAATGCTATATATTATTTAATTTTTATTTAAACCCTCAACAATATGCATGCTAACAACATCATTTCAGAGTCCATACTAGAGACAATTTTGTGGAACTGCTAGTATACTGTTTCTAGTATAACTACCACAGATCCAAATCAACCAGGAAGTTTCCCACTACAACGACCACACCATCAAAAACCAAACACCACCAACATCTAGGCACACGTGGCACAGTCCCGATAAACCAATGACAAACCCCTAACACCTCCCCAACCCCAAATTCCTAGCATACATCACATGTGCAGAGACGGTGTTCAACATTTTCAAATATCCATAGGTAGATTACTCATTTTAAGCAAAGATCAAGCAAACAGATCGCTGCAACTCCTGTTCTTTAAATCAATAATTCCAGATTAAACAGCTACAGAAGATCTAAACGTCATCGTCTAGCAATTAAACTCAAACTCAGCTATCAAGTAGACCAGATCTGAGATCACACAGAGCAATAACGAGAATTAGGTTAAAAGCTACTAACCGATCATAGATCAAGCACAAAAATCGAGGTAAAATAATTGAACTACAATACATGAATCAAAGCCCTATCTGAATATCGAATATAAAAAAAAAAAATAAAAAAAAAAAAAAAACAGATGAAATGAATTCGAAGAAGAAATAGAGAGATTGAGGACTCACCATTTTTTCTTGAAGATTTGAACAAACCAGAGATTTGAGGAGAGAATTTAGAGAGAGAAAGAGACAAAGACCCTCCGATTGACGAGGGGTGTAAGAAACGGGATTGTGGCTCGATTTATTAGGTGCCTCTCTCTCTCTCTCGTCCGAGGGACTTTATATCGTGCGGTTTGTTCGTACTGGAGTGTTGCGGTGTGAGTGCGAGAGTTGCGTGGCGTGGCTCCACGTTGTTGGTTTTTGGCTTCTCGCTTAGCTAATATATATCGGCTTGGCTGGAGTCGGCTACCAATTTTTACATAAAAAATATTTTTTTCCCATTTGTTCTTTTCTTCGTCAAAATACATGATTATTAACGGAATAAAAATGATAAAAAGTGCTAAAAGGACATATATTAATAAGAATTCATGTTCTTTATAGTTTTAGCAACGGTTACTACAAGCTCAAGAGGTAGCTCACAATGTCTTTCGACAGTAAATTACTTTGTCTTACACAATATTTTATTTATGTGTATAATTTTGACTGAGGCTTCGCTCTGATATCATATACAATGTATTGAGTTCAAAATTTTACTTTATCAAATTTTTCATCTACTGTCTCATCAAGCACATGAATGAGTTTACAAGGTTTATCACAACTTCATAAGTCATTCAAAAATTTTATTGATAAGTTGATATTAAATTAAAGTAAATAAAAAAATATAAATTATATTACATACATTTTCATTGTCACCTGATGTGTGATATTGATGTCAATTGGGCATGTTTGGTGATACTATTGGATCATTTTTTGGACTCTAAATATTTATATCTTTTGTCTTTTGTCGTTTTTTTAATTTTTAATTTTTCTGCAATAATATATTTATCCCTCTTAGATTTTTTTTGGTCTAAGTCCAGGTGTCCGACCACTGAACGACTAATCCTGTTCGAGGCGGATCCCGGTATCCCTCTTCGATAGGAGTAAGATGGAAAGTGAAATAGAAAAGCAAGTGATGTGGTCAGGCTTGAGTGGCTCAGCTTAAAGAAAACCAGACATGATTTATCCTTATAATGGTATTGGCTAGTTGACTTTATGCTTTTTTAGGGAATAGGTAAATAGTGGGCAATTTGGATTTTATTTGCAAAAGCTCCAGCCAGTTCCCATTGGAAACTTTACCAATCGTTCATGAAATTTGCTGCAAGTCCAAATTTAGCCCTTGTATTAAGTTATCAATAGTTTCTCCAGTTACTTTTTATCAAATTAATCCATTATCTTGACATATGCCTATGACATTATTTATATTAAGGGTTAAATAATAATTAAAATTTTAAATTGTTCAAAAATAATCTCTTGTAAGAATTAATATAAAAATTATCTAATAGAATTTATATTAACATATCTAATTAATATTAAAATATTTTTGTTATTATAATTGTAAATAATTTTAAACATTAAATGCTTGATATATTTTTTATTTTTACGAATACATAACTAATTTAGTATTCAATGGTTGAATAAAATTAAAGGTGTAATTGATGATTAATTTTATTTGATTATTATGTCACTTTTACATCTAATTGAGGTATAAATATTCTTAGTATGTTTATTCATATATTTAACCAAAAAATGTATTTTAAGTTTGTTTTTAGCTAATTTTTCGTAATTACTTATGAATTCTTAAATTTAATTTAATTTAAAAGAGAGGTAAATGAGTGTTCAACAAATTTTAATATTAAAAAGTTAAGTTTTACTGTTTTTACATTGATAAAGCAATGAAATTTATTTTTGACTCCTACAATCTATAAGTAGCCACATTAAATCCTTGATAGTGATCACATGATAGGCACATATCAAAATAATGAAAAAAATAAACGAAATATAACGGGTGGGATAATTGAAATACGAAAATGGTAAATATAAGTTTTTGACGAGTGCTGGTTAAATATAGGGACTAAATTCGTACTAAAGTAAAATACAGGGGGTTATTGATGAAGTTTGCCCAAAGAATTAATATCCGTAGGCATCTGAGGCTGGGGTCCATTAATCTGCGTCAAAGCAACGCCACCCTCTCCTTCCCCTCGAAAAGTTTTTCCAGATTTTAAAGTACACTAAACACTTCATTTATCATGAGATTATGCATAATTATACCCACAATTAAAAGATAAGGTACCATTTTTTCTACCTTTAAAGTCCTTAAAGTCGGTCGTGGCACGAGGCTTTGGAATATTTCATTGATTTCCTTTGCATTTTGGATGATAAAATATTAGTATATGATATATAAACTAAATCAAATAATTATTTTATTTATTTCCTTTGCATTTTGGATGATAAACTATCAACCACAAAGTTGTAACAAATAACCACACATTCAAATAAAAATATAAATAACTTAAAAATAGTAAGAATCACTAAAATTAAAAATTTTGATGGTTTATGAATATTTGTTGATATTTGTCCAATTTTTTTTTTTTTGGGTATTGAACACGACATGTATAAGGAACATCATTTCAATAAGAAATTGATATAATTGAGAGTTGTATCTGTAACTGTCGCTCTTGATTGGATGCCCACATTCTAAAGTAAAAATTTTCATATGTATGCCACCTAATTTTTGTCAATATAGTTTTGATATATTGAACCTTAAATTAACAAGTTAGTATTTTCTTTTTTATTGACCTATTTCAAGAGTTCATTTTCAAATATATCATATTATAAATTTATTGAACG
>JAOTQG010115370.1:0-11344 GCA_025631175.1 Iris virginica
AAACCATGATTGACCATGAGTTGAACAGCTAAGGCCAAGTTCACTAAGTCCCTATTTGTTTCGGTGGTGTTCTTACTGAAGAAGACATGATTTCTCAAAGTTTATTTTCTGTCTCGATCCCCTCTCATAAAGTCTCAAACACCTCTTAACAGCCTCTACTGCACTTGGGTTGGCTATAAAGAATAAGTAGCTATCATCAGCAAAAAATAGATGGGATATCGCGAGCGCTCCATTTGCCACATTAACACCATGAATCCTCTCGCAAACCTCTTCAGTTTTTATTAGGGATGTAAGCCCTTCCGCACACAGATAAAAAGGTAGGGAGATAACGGGTCTCCTTGTCTCAGCCCCCTACTCGGCGTAATCGGTCCAACATTGTTATCGCCATTTACAAAGTAATACTGAATTGATCTTAAGCATAATAACACCCACCCAATGAATTTCTTGTGAAAATTCATCAGTCTCAAGACCTGTTCCACAAATTCCCATTTTATTTTGTCATACGCTTTACTCATGTCTAGTTTCAAAGCTGCAAAACCTGTAATACCCCTCTGTTTCCTTCAAAGCCAATGCATCGTCTCATAGGCGATCATCACATTATCTGTTATCAACCGTCCTGGAAAAAAGGCCCTCTGCGCTTCGCTTATTACCCCTGAAATAACCTTCTTTAACCCATTTGCTAACATCTTGGACATAATCTTATAGATCACATTACACAAGGATATTGGGTGCAGGTCCCTCAAGATCTCTGGATTCTTCTTCTTCGGAATAAGAGCTACATTCGTCTTATTCAAACCCCTCGAGAAAATGGACCTTGCAAGGAGAGCTATACAAGCATAAGCTACATTCGTACCGATTACATTCCAGAAACTCTTAAAGAAACCCAGATTCAACCAATCAGGACCGGGGGATTTATCCGGGTGCATGAAAAATGCTCCTTCACTTCAATCACCGAAAATTCCTCTACCATTCTCTCTCGCTGCTCCACCGAAAGGCTGCTGTTGATTGAGATTAAAATCGAATCATACTCGCTTTCCCTCGTCATAAATAGGTCTTTATAATACTCGGATATTAGTTGTGGAAGGCCATCCTCCCACGTCTTCAAATTTCCTTCCGTATCTCTAAGTTCCATGAAATTTTCCGCTCCATTCGAGCCGATGCCTTTGCATGGAAAAACTTTGTGTTTCTATCTCCCTCTCGAAGCCAGTGTTGCTTCGCTCTCTGTTTCCAAGCGATTTCTTGATCCGCAAGAATCTCATCGTATTCCTTCTGCACCTCCAGAAACCTTTGAATACTCGGTATATCCCTGAGATGTCTCAGCTGTTTGAGGGCCTCTCGACAGAGCTTTACCCAACGGTTGAACTCCTAGATTTTGCTAATACCCCAAACCATCAGCTTATCCCTGCACACTCCAATCCGGTCCTCAAAACTTCTGCTCGTAGACCCTTCCCAAGCTTACTTGATCAACTCGAAACATTGAACATCCTTCACCCACTTATTCTCGAACCGAAAAAGTCTCACTCTAACCCGATATATGGACGGCCTCGGATAAAGAATGATCGACACATGGTCTGAACATGTGCCCTCAAGGTGTAGAACTATTGCATCCCTAAATAAGGCCTTCCAACCCGGGTTTGCAACTGCTCTATCCAATCTCTCCTCCACCCAGTTCGCGATACCCCTACCCTTCTCCCAAGTAAACAGATCACCCCGGAACTTTACATCTGCTAAGATGTTGGACATAAGTACTACCTTAAAACCTTGGCAACTACTCATAGAATGGGGAATTCGTCCACGCTTCTCCGAGGGTGATGTTAAATCGTTAAAATCCCCCACCACAACCCATGGAAGTGTAGATGTTCCTCCTAGATGTCTGATATATCCCCACGATTCCCTCCTCCTCGTACTTTCAGGACACCTATAAAAGCCTGTCAACCTCCAAGTCTGACTATCCGGCAAATCGATACGAACATCAATGAGGTGTCTAACCGTAGCTAGAGCCGTGACTGTACCCTCCTTCCTCCAAAGCATTGCTAATCAGCCCCCGGTTCCAATTCTATCCACTACCACCAGTAAACCCTCAAAACGAAGCATCCTTTTAATTTCTTCCAACTTAGAACGTTCCACCCTTGTCTCAATTAGAAATACGAATTCAGGCTGTTTAGCAAGGACTAGGTCCTTCAACATTTGAAGAGGGGATATTTTCACTCTCCTCCATTTTTTAATCTCTTCCATTTTCACTCCTATCAAACGAGTGAAAAAGAATAAATCTCTCTAATTTTAATTTATGAAAAATATTATTAAAAATTACTTAATAATCTTACAAAGAGTACAATGCAATTTTAGAATCTAAACAATAGTGAATGTGTGTTAAACAATTATTTTGATAATAAATTATGCTCAATTTTTTTAAAAGTAAATAAAATATTTATTTAGAGATGAAAAAGTATTTGGAAAACCAAACCTTCTTCCAAACCAAAGTATTTACCTTTGAAAGGAAAACAAGGTATCTATGTAATTTTTTGGAAAAATACCAAAAAATCCCTCCAAAAAACTTTCATATCCAAAAAATTATTCATACCTAAAAGTTCAAATATTAACAATTCCGTCAACACCGTTAAAAAAACTAGCAAAAAGACGTTTTATCGAGCAATAACTTAATTGTAGAGAAAAAAAAAACCCCAAAATAACCTAATTCTTATAATAATCACGATCGTCTTCAGTATCAATATCGAACGAAGAAGCCGCCGTCCATGATACAGAACAAATGTCCAACAATATTACTATCCTCATCCATGTGATACAACATTATCATAAATCCATAATTAAAGTCGTTGTTCGAGTAATCTCCGAGGTGCGTAGCATTCATAACCTGTTCAATGTTTGTTTGCCGTCGTAGAAGCTGCCAGCGGCTTATACGTTGAAGAAACATGTAATCAAAAACTTTATTTTATAAAGTACGTACGGTGTTGATTTTAAATTTTTGTATTATTTGTCAATTTACCTCAGACTAGGTACAGTCAAAATATATTATATGGTGGGAATTATTGGGTGATAGCCTTGGATATAATGAAAAATGATGTGTTACAATCAAAATAATAGATCTGTAAAGTTTGATGTTGTGAAATGGATTAAATTTGGATTTGTGTAATGTGTATAGGAAATTAAACTTTTTTAACAGTGGATTTAATGGTGGTGTTTTGTTTGTGTTTTTTATTCCATTGGTAGCTAGGTCTTGTTATTTTGATTTAAAATGTTTGCGGTAGATTTGGTTTTGTACAGTTGCATCAGTTACCTATACCGTTTCGTAAACCCGACGAGGATGACAATCAGACATTCAAAAGTCGGGTGAAAGTTGTTTGAGATACAAGTACCAGAAACAGAATCTCACATTTCAGAGCCAGGTAACCCAAAACCGAATTAAGATTTTCTGTTTTATTTGACGTCTCATTCTCTGTTCCATATCTTTTAAATACGTTACATATAAAATTTTAAGATCATCTTTTAAACGATTAGGATGAGATTTTAAAATGATGTGACAGACAATGAGACATCAAATAGTACAGAGGATCTGGACTCCCCAAAACCACATTTGGATTGAGTCGATGTGACAATTACAATAAGTGCACAAGCGCTTAATAATAGATACACTCATACAACAAGTGTATCTTATTCTCCCACTCTTCTCCACTTTCACCCATTAACTTCAATCAATTCCTAAAATTAATGAATTAATTTAAAATAAAAAATTAAATTCACTTACCGGTAAGGGATTGATTTAAGTTAATGGATGAGAGTGGAAAAGTGAATTCACTTACCGGTACACCTTGCTAGGTACACTTAAGGATCATATCACGAAGCTAACATTATCACATATCACCTATATCACCAACATTATTAACATCACTAATATCATCAATATCACTCTCAAATATCATCCAATATCATATATCAATATCAAACACTTTCCATTTATTACCTATACCTACACACTCTCACAAATCAATTCAAACATTTCACATCACATTCTCTCTCCTCTTTCCTCAATTTTTTCCTCACATTCAAACATTTCACATCACATTCTCTCTCCTCACATCACATTAAAACCTTTCACATCATGAGGATAATTTGGTCTTTTAATTCATAAACTCATATCACTCATGTCATCTCATATTCATATTGTAAACAGTACCATATCATTTCATATTAACCTATGTAATCATCGTGATCGGACCCTTAGATACTTAATATACCAATCGAAGTGGATGTGCTCGACTGCTTGCTAGAATCTAGCTAATGCACGGAGCCCAGATAATTGAGTGGGGAAGGAAAGTATCACGGGGTTGGAGAGAGCCGCCCAAATTTTTTATTTTATTTAGTTTTGCTTATTTGTCTTTTATTTTTATTTTTTTTTAAATATTAGGAGGGAAAGTCATTTCGACTAATATATGATAGTCTGTCATGTATAAAACAATTTAAGACTATGAAAAGAATCAATGGATTTTTGCTGAAATCGAAAAAGAATGGGAAAATGGCTAAACGAAAACAGATCGGGAATTCCGGGTCGGAATCTCCCAAAATTGGATCTGTCAATGGGAAAATTTTGGCTGTGAAGGGAGGTGAAGTCAATGATATACTCCTGAAGCAGCCACATTATCGTTTGTTTGACATAATTCCTATTTGATGATCAAGATATTCATATAATTCCTATTTATTATCAAACTTCAATTTTACTACTCTAATGATGATAAGGAGAACTAAAAAATTAATAAAATCACTGGGTTACAACCCGGCTACTCACATTTATTTGTATAGTTTCAAAAATGTTAGGCCATGATTTTGTTATGATCATACGATTTGAGAAATAAGTGTTACGAGATAATTATAATGAGCATCGAATTGGGTCATAAAAATAATTGGTAATTAGATATGATAATTTTGGCAATCTACAGTTACACCCAGATAATGATTTTGAAGATTAAGCATATTCTCAAAACTAGCATGTCAAAAACAGCTTAGAAATCCAACATGATACTTTCCCAAAAGAGGTGGGGAAAAACAAAGAAGTGCTAACAAAATTATCCAAATCAAATTAAATCTTCAAATGGAAAGGATTTTCATACCACCAAAATGATAAGAGATGCTAAACAACCCCCAGTTTCTAAGCAACTCATTTACACAAACAAGTTGGGTTTGGATGCCTTGTAGGTAGTCTTCAGGGTCCGACTTGGTGGCCTTACCTTCTTGAATACAAGAGGAAACTTGATCTTAGAGTTGTGAAACTGCTTTGAACTCTCTCTCTTGCATAGCTTTGCAGGGATGGTGGCAGTCTTGATTATCTGGATGCAGTGAGAGCGCACCCTGTGTCGAGATGCCATCTCAGTGTACATCTGCTCAACTGCACCATTGAGCGTCGTGTCTCTGTACTCCTTGTACATGTTGTGGTAACCAGTTCTACTCTGGTACCTTAGCCAGATACCAAAGTTCTTGACAGTGGTTGGATTCTTCTCAAATATCTGACATAAAGAGACTAGGGCAGTCAGTAATACTCTTTTTCGGATTCTAAAAAATTAAGAGAAGCAATTATAATGGCCTGGGCTGCACAATTCCAGAAACAAGAATAATAAATCAGTGATGATAACAGCTTCCTACGCTAATAAAAATGACCATTCCCTTAAGACGACGAACATCTCAAGCAAGCTTTCTAAAAGCCAACTTCCCTCAGTTTGAGCACTTGATAGTAACAAATCAGAACAAAAAGGTTGCAATACTCTATCCAGTGATTGAGCAACCTTCATTAGGAATCCATCCTACTTAATATTGGGCCATGAGCAATAACATCAAAGTTGTGAAACTGGTAATGTTTCACACTTCAGAGTTGCAATACTTGGAGCTAGTACAAGCTTTCTCACGGACCTTAACCAGTTCAAAGAAGTTTCGACAGAGCTTGTTACTATCTTAGAAGTAAGAAGGGAGTGAAAACAATTGAGAAAAAAATACATGGAAGTGAAAACAGCAAGATCCCAGACAATTCTACAGAGAATCAGTAGCAAAGCTTCCATCAATGCAACCACATATTTAAACACATACATTAGAGGAGGAAAGTTGCTGGCGGGTGGAAGGTCAATTTTAGACAGGGAACGATGGCTGAGAGGCGGGCAGCAAAAAGGTATACACCTAGAAAAAAGGGAAAAAGTAGAAATATGTATTTAGGGTTAAGTAAGAAAACCCCCCGTGGTATGGGGGTTTTTGAATTTACCATGTGTTATTTTTTGCGAGGAAAACCCCACTTGTGGTTGACAAAGTGACCATCCATTTTCATCCATTTTTAGGGCCAAAATGAAAGAAACCGAGTAAAGTTACACGCCAAAAAACATTTATACCCTAAGGCAAATTTGATGGCTGTGGAAATATAACTTAAACAAAAACGTTTATAGAACTGATAACTCTCTCGCAGTCACTGCCTCTGCCTCCTGCACTTCTCCAGCAACGGGCAGTTTCTCCAACAACGGTAATCACTTTCTCTCATCTCCTCTCCCCTCCCCTTTCTCTCTTCTCTTCTCCCTGTTCTCTCATTTTATTTAATTTTTCATTGTCCTACCTTCCTCTCTCTCCCTACACTCAGGCCTGTGCTAACACCCAACTCTTTCGTCAAATCAACCAGCTCCGCCACCATCTCCTCACAAATGCCTCACAATCTTGCATTTTCAATAATCTTCCCACCAAATGCCTCCAGTCTGTGGGGACAATTTTTGGTTGTAAAACCCTAGAAATTACTGAAGGATAGGAATTGAGAAATTTTGGGGAAGCATAAGGAAATTTCAAATAAAAGGGGAAGGAGAAGGGAAATAAAATAGGAATATTTTAGTCTTTTATGCTCCTTCGTTAGCTAAAATGGATGGTCACTAACTTTGTCAACCACAAGTGAGTTATTATTCCTACAAATAATAACACATGGTGGTAAACCCAAAAATCCGTATGACATTGGCGGGTTTTCCCTTCTTAGCCCATATATTTATGTAGTACATACGCAACATCCCTGCGACCTGAAAAGAACAAAAATAACCTCAAAACTACTAGAATCTGAAAACCAATTCAGGAATTGGAATGTAAAGATGCAGGCAACCAGATCTGCACAGGTTTGATTAGATTTTGGTGCCACGACACTTTCCAGCAACTATTCCAGAGACAATTCCAGCCACATCGAATCAACGGGGGTATCTGGAAAATAGTCCTACATCTGGTAGGAATCTGACTGCCGCCTTGCCCGGGCCGTTTCTGGCAGTGGACTACCGCCCCTACACCGCCTGCCGCATCAGGCAGTCGACGCAGATGCCTTTAATAACTACGTGTGAATCCTAAGAAGGAATATGAATATAATCAAAGAGTATATTAAAATTTTAAATATATCCGTATATGTTACAAGAGTTACTTCTATTTTAATCTGTCTCAAGTCAACCCCCAGGCCATACCTGCCATAAGATACAAGGGTACAAAACTCCCTCCATAGGATCCATTCTATCCTAAACTCCTTGAACTATTGCAAATTCGCAAATACAGTTCATGATCAACATTACATCTAGTCCAGCAGATCTTCCCTGAATGATCTCAGAAGGCTACTCAAAGAACTACTAGTTTCATTTCAAGTTAGTTTAGAAGAGGCAACAGAAAATTCTGGTATATGCTAATGCACAGAATATATACTTAAATGTACATTACAATAAGAGGAAAAAGTAATAGGGTATAGAAAAAGTCCAGGAACTTTCCAAAACTAAAAATTAACAGAAAATACACCTCCCTACAAACTAAGAAGAGAGGACAGCAGTGTAGCCATTTCCATTTCCATGTATATCAATTGAAAACAAAAATGATCAAGCCACAAACCATACTGATAGGACTACAAAACTACAGTAAATATCTGGACGTAAGATATTCTCGTCAGTGATCATCGACATGATGTTATATGACTTGGAAATACAAACCATGTATAGATTTTGACATGTATATGAATAATTTGCCGCATCAAAACCCAAATCAGTGATTTTAGGTATACATGAAATCCAAAATGTAAGTAAAATACCTTTCCCTTCAACATTGACTTCCTATGGGAATTTTTTTTAAGAAATCTCTTGATTATAAATTTCATCAGCTTCACGACTATTCGGTAATACTGCAAAAGTTCTTGTGGCTGTAACAAGTGCCTATTAACAAGACAGGAACATGAATACAACCTATTCAAAGAGTATAAACTTAGAAGCACTGAACTTTCTGCTACACCAAGTTTGAATGCCTCAAAGAGATTTATTTTTTAACACCTGATCACACACTAAACAGCATATAGGTCGTCTACCAAGGTCTACCAACACTAAACAGCTTATACGTCCTCCACCAAGATCTACCAAGTCCAACTTCCCCAATCAATGCAACCAGATTTAGATACAAGCACAATACTAAGTGTAACTGGAAAATTTGTCCAAGTGAAATTGTAAATGGTGGAAAATACCTCATTGATAGCCAGCATTTGCCCATTGCTTTTCTTGACTTTCTTAAGTTTCCTCAAGTAGTACCTTCGAAGCCATACAATCGACTCAAATTAGAAAATACCGACAATGCGTAACAATGTCCACAAACACATACATACATGCATCATTTAACAAATACAAGATACAGTGGGAATGGAAAACATAAATACCAAAACTTGGATTTGGCTCTGACTTCATTGGTGGCCCATAACTTCATCCGGTAGATCTTAGGCTGCTCATTTGTTTCTGAAGGAAGACCCCTCCCAACCACTTGGTACTGATGGAACTGCACATTTTTTCCATCCAACACAAATAAATTACGCATATCACAAATTACCCACCACACAATCAATCTTACACAGCCCGATAAAATTATTCACACACACAACAGATTTTTTTAAGCAATAATTTTGGATGTAAAAATTAACCAATATTTCTCAGGAACTTTACGTTGATTACACTATTCCCACATACAAATTTGACGCATTTAAATAACCAACCATACAACCTATTTCAGCAAAATTCCACGATTAATTTTCACGAACTAATTATGAATTAGATTATACGCTCCTATCCATCCATCAAATCATGGTTACCAAGAAGAGTAACCAGATGAAGCAACGTACGAACACTGTAAATAGCAATAAGAAGTACAAAACCAACTTACCCTGTAATTCACCATTTTTTGAGCTTGCGGCAACCCACCTCTCTCTCTCTCTAGAGCTGCGACTCTGGATGTTGCGCCGCAGGTTTTTAAGGTGTGAAAAAACCCTAACTAGTGAAGGCGAGACTGTTTAGTTTACGCTATTCATTTTTGGGCCAAGCCCAAGTTGTGGCTGGTGATAAAAGCCCATTTGAATTGTACTCACCCCGACAAACTCGCGAGTGGTTACTACTTTGGGCCTATTTGTTTTATCTAAAAACTATACTCCGTAGGGGTTTTATAGCTTACAAATCGTATTTCAACTTATTTTTTATTGGAATAACTTTATAAATGTTCCTTGTATTTTGGTCGATTTTATGAATAGTTTTTGAATTTAAAAAAGGGTTAAGATTGGTTAAATTTGACGAAATTAGCTCATAAGCAGTCCCTCCGTTAGTCAACTATTAACTTTTTAATTATAAGGGTAAAAAAGAGAATCTCATTCCCCATTTTTCCCATCTTCATCTCCGGCGATCTGACCTCTCTCTCCGATGAGCAGTTGCACTATATCCAAAAATCCACACGTCAACTTCAATTTTGAGAGCTTAACCTTAAAACCGAAAACAATCATTTTCCCGTAGCAAATTTGACACTTCAAACACGCAAACGGAAGGACGATGCTGGGTTTCTAAGAATAGTGCGTGAAACCCTTCCACCTCCAAGAACCGCCATCACCACCCACCATTATAAACCAACCACAACCATCTCCATCATCATGCTCCAGCCTTCAGATCTCCCATAATCGAGCATCCTCCATTACACCACCAATGGAGCACCATTGAAGCATATACACCAAGAAACATAAATCCAAGAGACTAATTGAACCACTATAGATCCAGATCTCCAGATCCATACGAACAGCAAGATTGATGTATCTCCAGATCCATCTTATTCCATGTTTAAACCCTAACACTCTATCCATTGTTCAAACCCGCTGCCCAACCCTTCCTCCCTCTTTTTACTTCCCCAAAACTCTAACCACAACCCCCTTCTATCCAACTCGAATCGCAACCATCAGATCTGCACAAAAAGCCAAGGAATCGGAGATTCAGATCGAAAAACACTACAAAAAAAAGTCCAATTGCGGTAGAAATTAGCGACGGAAGGCCGTCACTAAAATAACTTAGCGACGGTCTTCCGTCGCTAACTGCGACAAAAACCTCTGTCGTTGCAATTTTTAAAGATCTTGCGAGGCCAAAAACTCCGATGCAATTTTGCGACGCGCTGTATAGCGATGGAATCTGACGCAATGTTTATGAAAAAAATAAATAAAAATAGCATTATTTTATTACTAGCGACGGGAAATCGTCACTGATTATACTAAAATAACGACGGGCTTTAGTAGCTATAAGTGATCGGTAAATATAAAAAAATAAAAAATATTTAAAATCTTGTGACGGATTCCGTCGCTAATTTGTTTTCGAAAAAATGCATTAAAATTAGTGATGGATTTCGTCTCTATACAATCGTATTAATTAAAAAAATATTTTTTTAATAATAATTGTTTACAAAATAATCCTGAAGTCTTAATTTACAATATATTACTGGGGAGGGAGAGAGGGAAGGGGAAAGGGAAAGCCGCTTGGAGGGGTCTCAAATAGCTAATCGACGAAATCATGATCCAAATTTCGTCGCACTGTTTAATCCATATGCTGATCTGAGGAACTCGCGCTTGTTCTGTAGGTGCTGGGTCGAGACGTAATAAGGCGATGGCTGGACCCGCACCTGAGCCATGGTGGCCTGCACATGCGTCGTGATCTGAGTATGAAGTGTCGAAGCAAGCTCGAGGGCACTACTAGAAAACACGTGAATTGCTACTGCTAAAATAGCTACCGATAAAGTTAATTAGTAACTATTAGCTACTAACATTAAAAATAGGTACAAACTCTCGGTAGCTAATTAATGTCGGTAGCTAAATTAATTAACTATTAATATTTATTTTAGCTACTGACATAATTAGTCACTGTTAATGACTAACTGTTAGTAGCTAAAATTGGGAGCGGCTAATTCGTTTAGCTACTGACTTAGCTATACTCTCTACCAACAAGTTGCCCTAATACTCAATCCCAACAGAAAATGAATCCCTCTCTCTAATCTCAAAATCTCCCTCTTTAAAAAT
>JAOTQG010115381.1:0-11341 GCA_025631175.1 Iris virginica
TTTGATAAGTTAAAAAGAGTTTTTGATCACAACAGACACATATATTTGCACCGAAAACTAACCACTAGTCACTATTTCAATAAAAAAAATCACCAAAGAACAACTAGATTCACACTAAATGGTTTGCGAACTATCCATGACTATATTCAGTTGGGCTCCTTGAGTATTTGGGTTGATCTCAAAATGCTCGATCTTTTAATAGTAACATCCTCGAGCTATGTGGTTAATCATTTCATAAACAAAGGCATCCTCTTTCCCCTTCATCTTTGGGATTCTTACTATCGGTTTCAAAAATCTCTTCTATGGCCGAACCGAAATCGATCCTAACGCGGTCATCTAATCATACGTTTGATTTTCCACTTTCTCAAAAGTCCAATCATTTACCTTCTCAAGATTAACATGATTAGCTTCATAAACTCCCAATATCATGCCTGATTTAGAAGTCCAAAGGCCAAATAATCAACTGTGACAGCAACACAAAAAGTCTCAATATTCTTCAAGAATATAATTCTTACTAGTAGCCAACAATTTGTTCAACTAAATGAAATGGAGCACTCGTAGGTAATGAAAATGGATTTGTAATCTGTAAAAACATATTGTGATAAGAGATCGCCAAGATCGATTCAAGAATTAACCAAACTGCGGGGTCCTTTAACGCGAGTTAGGATCAAGAAACTGTTAAATGGTTTTTCACGGCTAGTAGCAAGCTACCATTGGGAAGGTTGTGGCGAGGAAAGCAAGGGAGAGTTATCCTCACTAAGTCTTGTTAAAGGGCGAGGAAAGACGAGCATAAAAGAAGACACGGAATAGGGAGGCGAGCACAATTTGCTCGGCAGCGATCAATGTCATCGTCGAGGTGTTCAGCAAGTTTTTCCTTTTCCATTTTGGTTTCCTAATTTCGTCGCTAGTTAGTTCTTATTTAGTTTCCTAGTTAAAGAGTTATTTGTTTCCTAGTTTGAATAGTATTTATTTTCTTTTCACATTAGGATTTTTTAGTTACTAGTTTCATGTTCCTACTAAATTTAGAATTTCACTTTTATAGCCTATATAAATACTTCTATTGTATTCATAAAAATTATCTTTGAGATTATTGAAATTAAAGTTTGAAGCTTTAGCTATGTTCGGAATTCTCTTTGAGTTTTCTTTTTTTTTTTTCGATTTATTGTTCTTGTTCTTGAGCACTAATTGCCCTTTTAGTTTCTTAAGCCAATTGGAATTTAGGGGTTTAAAAGCATCCATATTATTTAGAGCAGTACACAAGCAAAGTCAGCTCGTATATTCGATTCGGCTCGATCCGTTTACACTCGTGTCGACTCGACTCGCAAAACTTTCATGAGTCAAGCCAAACACAATTTCAAGCTCGTCATATTTTGCGAGTCCAACTCGACTCGACTTGCGTAACTCGCGAGTCGACTCGTTATATTTTTTATTTATTTATTTATAATTTATATAAAATTGAATTATTGTAGTTTGTAGTTTAATTTTTTTTCATATTTAAGGGAACAAACTTCAAATTAATAATTTATATTTTGTATAATCATAAGTAAATTATTATTGTTGATAATTTTTTAAAATGCTTATAATTTTTTTTATTTAAAAAAAATTAGAGAGGATCAGAGCACGAAAATAATAAAATAAAATAACAAAATTATAAATTGAATAATGATTTAAAGTCCAAAATTTTCATTTTTTCATTCCAATTTTTAAAAATACTTTATAACATAAGTGCATTACTATCTACTGCAAGAGATTATTATGCATAACAACATAAAATAATTAATAATTTTCATAATTAAAGACTCGTCAAGATCCGTTAAAAACTCGTCAAGACCCGCTAAAAAATATGTCAAAACCCTTAAGGTTTATAAAATTTTTGTCTCGCAAAGCGTCACGAAGGCTCACGAGCATCTTGCAAGTCCGTCAGGAGCCAAACCAAGCCCGCTCATTTTATTTCAACTTGAGTTCGTAAAAATTCAACTCGATCCGACTCATTTACAGCCCTAATCTTATTATCTTTTCGATTCTTCAATCAATTGCGATTGTTGGGTTAGTTAGTCATCCACATTTACCCTTACCAATTAACGTTTCTAGAATTTTCGCACTTGAAAGGGGTTTTAATCTTCTATCGATCAAGATTCATCTCATTCCATTGCTATGGATTTAGTTTACAACCATTATGAACTACAGATCTGGAATATCAGAATGGACTGACCAAAGGAAAACCAAAGTCTTCAAGGTTAAAGACTATTTAAATTGGATACTCCACGGATTGACAAACTGAAATCAGTGCAGCAGAGAGATTGATTGCTTAAAAATTTTGAAACTTTAAAATTATGATCCACTTGTTTTAGAAAAAATAAAACTGCAACTCAATAAGACTCAAATTTTCCTGACTGGATAATTTTTTGAACCTGGTAAAGGTTACAGTTCCTCCAACTGACTGAACAAAAGTTCTGTTTTGATACTTGAGTTTACAATATTAAGCAAAACTTCTAGTCCCACCACAACTAGAGAGTCACTTTGTTTTATACCAGAATTGCTAAACACTTCAGGAAACCTCAATTTCGAATTTGAGCGGACTGCGAATATATATATATATATCCTTGAGTAAAGTAGTAATTTAAGGAACACTTTGAAACCAAGAAATAATCAAGGTTGACAATTTAGACGGTGCATTTTTGAAATGAATGGGGCTTAAGTTGTTGTAATTGAAGTGAGCAAAATATCTTCAATGGTTCAGTGAAGAGTGTTTGCAGTTGCAATTGAAATGAACTAGCACAAAACACCGCCACACCAGATCACTAGAATTAGTTCTTTATTCAAAAAAAATATGGCATAACCAAACAGTTTTTGATTAGTAGAAGACTGCAAATCAAAAAGAGTACTACTAGAACAATTTTGACAATTCAACAAGTATGATCGTCTGTCTTAAGAAGAGGAGAGCAATCCTCTTTATATAGGTTTTTTAACTTGGGCAAGGCAATTAACCCACATAATTCATTCAATGTAGAGCATTTTAATGACAGTTCACAATCAACCTATAATTGGATTTGACCAGTTTAATATCCCCTGATCTTCACCATACTTTGGTGATGAAAATATTCAATGGTTTCATTAAATAACGTCATCGAAACCCACTTAAATTGTTGCTCAAAATTGAAAAAAGAAAAAACCCAAATTTTCCAACAGGTCCTGGCTAGAGATGAGCTGATCAGAATATATTCTGGGCATTGGGGACGTGGCAATATTCATCCAACTCTAGATAAATGGATTTGGGGATTTAACGTTACAGATTTGCCTGTTAATCAGGTTAGTAAATTATTTGTCTCGTCCGTTGAGTTAAGATCAGATGTTATTCGATCCATGGGAGTTGGTGCAATAAGCTTCTCAAAAGCAATCAGACTCATTTGAGAAATCATGTTGATATTCCATGTTGATATCTAACTTCCAGTGGCAGCTTTTCTGTCACCTCAGTTTGGGAAGCTATCAGACCTAAGGGATCAAAAATTTTGTAAACTTGGCATAAGTTCCTCCCACACGAATCTCTATTTTCATGTGGAAGCTTTGGTATCATAAGTTGCCACTTGAGGTAATGCAGAATTGCCTGTAAATGTGCCAATCAGATCTACACGGCACAGGAAAGTCTCAAATGTTTCATGGAAAAGGGCGTGAGAAGGTTTTGTCAAGCTCAATAGTGATAGCTGTTCTAGGGGTAAACCTGTACAGGGAGGGACGGAGGTGTCATTAGAGATCAAAATGGGTTTTTACTATTTGCCTATTCTTATTAGACATAGTATTAACCACAGCCCTTAGTGATTAAACAAAAATTGTATTCTATCTTCCAGAATTTTGATTTCATTTTGGTGACAGGCGAAGAAATCCTTCCCAACAAACGAATCTTTACAGCATAGCATGTGGAGGGGGTTATCTTCCCCATGCATCAGTCCCTTCTTGGGTATTCGTGAGTTAATCCCAAAAAAGGTTGAGCAAGCTGCCAACTGCACTTGCAACTCCCAAGTCCAGATAGACAAGCAATTATGTATCTCCAGAATATCTAAAACTACAAACCCAAATCTAAGAATACACTGCAGTAGGGATCAAGGTAATCCCTCGAGCAAAACTCTTCATGTTACACGTTGAAAGAGCACCTGAAACTACTTTGCAAATGTCAGTCAACCATCATGAATAAGTGCTCCTAAAAAATAGCAACCAGAGCCAAAGGAAGGGCAGTTGCCAGCAACATGATCAATACATTTGATTTCTTACCCCGTCAAGACCTGATAATTATTCTCGATGCTCTTCCAGGGCTATCGCCAAGAAAACTAATGCACTTCATTCTGTCCTTGATCTGAATGATAATTAAGAGGCTAACTCTTTTGTACTTCGGAACCTCCACGCTCCACTCATGTTTTTACATTAAAATCACACAGCATACAAGATGACCAATCATCATGAGAATCATGACTGCTTCATTTTCCTGCTAAAGCCAAAAGAGGAGACAGGCAAGTGCCACTACAACAAAAACAGGCATAGCTGCAGCAAGATCAGACCAACGAGTCCCATCAAAAAGACAACAAAAGTTCTACTAGACTCCAAGGCAAGATGCAGGATGCAGATCAGAACAAGACACATAAACATAGAAACACAAAAAGAAGCCATAAACACCACCCACAAGACAGATTTTACAGAAGGGTTAATGAGACGGAACCCCCCCTGTAAAATTCAGGTTTTAGGGAGTGCCCCCTCGAATGATTTCCTCCGTAGAAGAGCCCCCTCGTGAAATACCCGTCAATCAAAACTTATGTCTGGCGTTAAAATGCAGGTAAAAAGACTAAAATACCCCCAAATAAAGCCCCCCCCCCCTCTTTAACCCTATATAAAATATGATATATGATATAATTACATAAAATTAAGATTAATACTAAAATTACCTTTTCAACTAAAAACATATCAAATTAAATTTCAAAAAATATTAATTGTAAATGCTAATAATAATTAGCAAGACTTTCTGACAATAATAATTAAATAAAATAATAACAAAAAATTATTTAAAATTATGAAGTATCATAAGAAATAAAAAAATTACATCTTAACTATTATACTAATTATATCATACCTTAATTAAATATATCTAATTATAATCTATCTTAATTAAAAATCGTAGCTTAAATATATTTAATTATATCCTACCTTATGCATTAATATTATCACATTCATAAAAAGGCATTAATTACAAAACAAAAAAATTAAAGACAAAAATAACTTCTCCTGTCCTCTGAGACCTATTATCTGGCAAGTCCCTCCACGCAGTCCACATCAAATCCATCCCCAGCCCTCCTACCACCTATCTCTCAATCCACTTCACCCTCCTCTACTCCAAATGCGACCGCCTCTCCGCCGCCCGCAATGCCTTCGACGTCACCCCAGAACCCAACAAATTCTCCTTCAACACCATCATTGCTGCCTACGCTAAAGAATCCCCCAAACCACCACCAAATTCGTTCTCCTTGCCCCAAACAAGCACCAAATCCCTAATCAAATCAACAAAGATCTAAACTTACCTTTCAAATCCCACATTTACTATCACGTTCTAACACCCAGCAGCGCCCCCCTCCCTCCCCCATCCACAAATCCAGATCTCTGAAGGAATTGTGATTGAATAATTCATTTAACCCAATTAATAATTTTAAGAGTGGCTTCAAATATACACACATCTAAGCAGGAATTGTGAACGAGTATCTTGCTCATGAGGTGGACGAGATCTAGAGAGAGATATGGAGTAGAGAGAAAAGTGAGGTGATGTTGCTGGTCTCTAGTGTGGCTGTTGATAGTGGCAAAAGCCATCCTGCTTGTTGTAGAGCACCAAACTGGAAACGGATCTAAGTTTGGATGGAGAAGAAAAGGAGATTCCCTTACCTTTTGAAACTTTGTCGTTTGTTTTAATTCAAAGGAAGAAAACAGTTTGTTCTTTTTCTTTCTTTTGCATAACGTTGAATTGTATGGAGCTAAAAGTACTCCCGGAGGAGAAACATGGAGCATTTGATAAAATTGGAGATTTGAGTCTGATTCAATTGATGATTTAATTTTGGAGGTGAAGAATGGTGGTGGGTTAGACAGGGAGACGGTGGCACGTGTAGAAAATGGTGATAGGTGAGGAGGGGGTGTAAAAATGATGACGGGTGAGGAGGGGGGAGGAAGGGTTGTAAGGTGGGTTTGTATTTGAGAAAAAGTTAATTTTTTAATTTGATTTTGCTTATCAAAACATTTTAGTTTGACTGTAGCACCACTCAAGAAGAAGACAAAAACGATTTAGTATTTGTTCACTTAGGGGTATAATAGTCTTTTACTATAAAAATTAACCCATATTCTTTCATTTTAGTACTCCGTTTGGGTAAGACGTAAGTTTATTGACGGGTATTTCACGAGGGGACTCTTCTACGGATGAAATCATACGAGGGGACACTCCCTAAAATCCCTAAAATCCGAATCTTACGGGGAGGTTCCGTCTCATTAACCCTTTACAAATGAAATAGTAAAAACAAGAGCCAGGAAGCAACCAAAACCCCGCCAAGACCTAAACACAGCCCAGCAGAGGAAAAAAGGGCCAAGACACACACAGACACTCCCCCTACACCTGGAAGCAAAAGAAAACCAAGAGTTGCAAGAGTTTCAGTTCTGCTGCCTTAGCCTCTGTTTGGCTTGTGGACTAGAATACTTGTTAACAGAGCACAATAGAGCCTAGAGGGAGGTAAAAACACTAAGACTGTAGCACACCGCCTGACGAGCATTCATTGCAATATAATACAATCAATAAAATTTCAGTAATTACCATAAACATGACAAAACAATGACAACCACCCACCTGTTCAAGACTATGGAGAATTGAACTTATTTAAGTAAGCTTCCATATCACAAATCTCAGGAACAAGTTGGAGGAATGATAATGCAGCAAGAAGGTGCTGGAAGGGAGGGAGAGAGAGTGAATGAGTTAATGTAATGAGAAATAAAATACTTGCAAGAGAATGTGTGGGGGAGAGACAGACGGGGAGGGGGAGGGGGAGGTGAGTATAGAGAAGCATGACATACATGTGTGCGAATTAATGTGCAGATAGGCAGTGTCATCATGGAGGAAACAATTGCAATGAAGAAGTTACAGTTACATTAGTTCATCTCCTACTGAAACACTTCAGAGAACTCAAACAATGAGTACACTCCTAACCCTGGAATTGAGGTTGCAACGCATTCCCTCCTTCATAGAATAGAAGGGTTACTAGCTAGATCACCTAGAGCGGGAGCACGGAAGCATCAAAGTTGAAAAACACTTCGGAGCGGGAGCGTCTTTGTAGTGTCAGAATATACTAAATATATATAATTTATATACGATATTTATATTATGTACATAAATATATATTTATAGAAGTCCAAAAATTAATTATGAATTTTCACAATTAATAAGCATAGTTTATATATGATATTTATATACTCCCTCCGTTTCAGTTTAAGTGTCCTGAAAGCGACATTTTTCCCTCACAACATGTCACTATCATGGACACTTCAAATGAAATATTATACATAAATATATATTCATAGAAGTCCAAAAAACAATTATGAATTTTCACAAATAATAAGCAAACATCATGAAATAAAAGTACAAGACTTGACAAAAATAAAATCGGACCGCATTTATACAAGCATTAAAAAAATGTCGTGCCAGAGTCAGAAAAAAAAATTAATTAAATACTTTTAAATAATACACCGTTTAAAAAATATTTTTATCCGAAACACACTGCAAAAATAATGAAAAAATATAGTAACTTAATAAAATAGCATTAATTAATATTATATATATAAATAAAATTATTAATACATAAAAACTGATAAATTAAAAGTTATTAAGCGTAGAGAAAAAGTGTGGAGAAAAGTGCGTGAGGTTGTGTGTTGTGCATAAAAGAGAATGTGTGAAGAGTGCGTGTGGTGTTGTGTGTTGGTGAGAGAATGTGTGAAGAGTGTGTGTGGGTGTGAGAGAATGTGTGAAGAGTAAGTGTGGGGTTGAATGTTGTAGGGCGGTGTGTTGTGTGGGTGAGACGGAAGGTGTGAAGAGTTTGTCTTTTTCACCTCGGCCGTTCGATATGTTACTATTCCTAATGTTTACTCAATCAATAGTATATTCCGCTCTAATTTATATTATCGATTATAATATTAATACTATATATTAAATTGTCTCAAACTAAAGCCTATAGCTTCTAGAAAGATTTAAGAAGATCAAACCATCAGTTAAATGTGTAAATCGTAACCCACTGGCCCCTTTCTTCTTCTCCTCCCTCCCCTTTCCTTCTGAAATCCTTGTCAAACCCCACCCCACCCTTTCCCCAAAATCGCCACATCCTTCAATCCCTCAAGTCTCACGGAAAGACGCTCACCCCTATCCTTACCCACTTTTCTTACTCCATGCTCCTCGTTTCGTTCCCCATTTTTGTCCCCTAAACCCCCAACACAACCTATTTACATCTAACAGACCAGCAGTACGACCCTCCCCATTGAAACCCCCATCGTCCTCCTTGTTCTCCTCCACCCCCCAAGCTACACCATCACCATCGCCATATCGTATCACACCTATCCTCACACTGTGTCAGCAGTCCCATGCTGTTCTTTATCTCTCAATTTCTAGTTCAATCTTGAAGAGTGAGAAATGGATTATCCAAGGACGAAATGAGTCTTTGATTAGCGCGAATTTGGCATGCTTTCGGAATTCGAGCTTGGAACTAGAGAGCACCCTACCCCTATTGATGAATTGTGTGATCGAGTTTACTAGTATGCTAGAAGGCCACATGTCGAGATTATTGAAACACCATCCAACAACCAACCAATGCACAAGAATATGTCCTAGGCAGCAATGCCAATAATAACTGATCACAAAGTGCACAAGAAAAGTGTACAAGTACAATCATTTATCCAAAGCACTCAACTGGCAAACCAGTTAACATGCACACATTATGCGTATGTCGCATTCTGACTCAGCTGGTCGGTACTACTAACCATGTCATAATGTCTATGCAATGTTCTCCCACGTAATTTCATTCTAGGCAAAAACCGAAGTGACAGGTACAAACTGTCTACTAATGCTAGTCAGCATGGACACCTGATACAACTTGGATGTTAACAGAACTTTTCAATACTTGCATCTGAAAAGAACTCCAAACAAGTTCAAGCAAAACCCGACGTAGAAGGACAAAAACAAGTACTCCTGTATCCATCCAACGAACAAACAAAATCATTCAAGCTAAAAATATAACAATCAAATTTTGGGGATTACCTGGTGAGATAGGAATCGACAGGAACCCCATCAAAGGTCAGGGAACTAGAGAGTATACCTGAAACCTTTTTTAAATCCTCGATCTGATGCCGTATCTTGAGAGAGGTAGCCTCGATGAAGCTATTCGACTAGGCGATTCACCAGAGAATTCACAAATCAAATCAACCGATCCCAATCAATTTAGCAATTAGGAAGGAATTGAAAAAAGATGAAAGAATGAGTGAACCTTTAGGAGGTCATCGCTAAGGGATAAGAGAGAATCCAAAGTTCCGACGCGGAGATTTGGAATATTGAACTGATTATAGATTGAAAAAATGAAGATGGTGAGAATTAGAAACAGATCTGAAGCCTAAAACGTAAAATTGATGATAATGTGAGGGGCCGGTAGAGAGGAGTGTCGAAGGAATGTTTGGAGATAGATTCCTGAAGACGACTCCATAGGGAGGAAGCGGAGGTTTGAACGGGGAGGGAAACTACCCAGTATCTTGTCGCCATTGTTGTTGCTCCTCCGGTTCAATTCTGTTCAATTCAATTCAATCCCGGGTTGTGTACAGAGAGATTTGAGTGGCAACTAGAATAATACTAGGGCACAGGCTATGTCTTTTAGGTGATAGATATGGTGTTGTATAAAAAGTGTTGGTGTGAGATGTTTTGTATATAAAATATAGAGTTATAGGGGTATATAGATAGAAAGTAAGGTTTTGCATCAGTAAATATCAACGATATTATTCGCCTATGTGATCGAATGACACGATATTACTGTATCAATGTATCACTTCATGTCACCTTAGTGATCCAAACCTAAGTGCCCTGTTTGCAAGTCTTTGACTTCAGATTCCTACCATTTTCAGCAACTTTGACACACATTTGCAGATGAAAGAAGTATCAACATAAGACAGACCCTCTCTCACATACACACATAAAACAAACACTTGAAGACATCACCCTATCAAGCAATCCATGAAAAGCTTATAATCAAACAAAGACTCACACATTCATTTTAGCTGCCCTTTGTCACCCAGATATTCAAGCAACCAGCAGATGTTATAGTCCAACAAACCCAACACAAATAGATAAAATAAGTTGAAAAATAAACTGGAATTGGCTATTTGTACCTCACTTTTGAACTGCAGCATCATATGAAGCAACAAATACAAACAAGTAACGCATCAATAAATCCAATAAAGCACAGAAAATCAAAATAGACATAGGAACTTCCATTAATAGTAGCAAGTGCATTTCGGCTAGTCCGTATCAAAATAAAGTATCTTCTCGAAAATGAACACAACTCACAAAACGGTAGCTAGCTAGCTCTGAAAGTTTAATCTTCTTTCCCATCAAAACACCACGCGAAATTGAGGAGCGTCGGAGTCACCCGCCGGCAAGATCTCCCAGCGGCAAGGCTCGATATCTTCGGACACAGGACAGTACCCAGCGAGCGTGACCTTATCCGCCGAAGCTTTGACCGTCCCGAACTCGAAAACCATGACGTCCAGTTCCGAGTTCCGACGACGGACCTCGATGGCGCCGTTCATCCCGGGTACTTCCTCGGATTTTGGGTCGGGTTTTTGTTGGGTGGGTTGGGGGACGGACGATGATACGGTAAGGGTTTGGTTAGCGGTGGTGGTGGATGTGGTGTTGTTGCGGCCCTTCCACCAAGAGAGAATTCCCATGTTTGAAACTTTTGGATTATGCTTTTAGCTGGGCTGAAAGTGTAGAGGGTTTATTTAATTTAGCTTTGGTTATGTTTTGACAACTTGGGGCTCTTGGTTTGGTGAAATGCTGAGAATGCCCCTTTATACACTCTCTACTTTCAATTTGACATTTTCTAGAGGGTGCTAACGGAATTGGAATTTTAGTCAAATCAATTTATGATTATTGTTTTTTAGGTCCCAATGTTTGACCACTTTGGCAATTTGAACCCCCAGGTTTCAAAATTAATGATTTGGGCCCTGATGTTGCAAAATTGCAGAAAATCAGGCCTTTTTGGACGGAAAACGTCGAAAAATAACGGGGTTGCTACATGTG
>JAOTQG010115392.1:0-11339 GCA_025631175.1 Iris virginica
GATGTGGATAATGTATCAGAAGTTACAGTTTCTTCTGGTTCACCTTCATTTGCATTTTTCTTTTCTGCAAATACAACATCCTTTCCTGATAAGGTTTCTTCAAGCTTAATGCTGTCAACTTCTTCATCTTCTTGACGTGTATGAGTTCTTTTGATGTTTAAGTTCTCACCGGTTGATTTCATATCAGATCCTTTTACCAATGTTTCACCTTGTTGAACTTCTTCCAAACTCAGTTCCATTACTGCAGTTCCTGGTGGAGTAGCTGTGCTAGCATTTAAAATATCTGTTTCTGAATTCAATTCTCTACTCTTATCCTGTGGTACATCAACTACAGATCTGGTGATGTCACTAGGATTCTCAATGCCTTTCTTCTCTTCAATTTCTGGTGGCTTTGTAGTGGATGATGCTTCTGATTCCAAATTGAGATCTTCATCTCTTAATTCCTCTCTTTCTGTGTCAACATTCAAATCCAGTTCTTCAAGATAACCAGTGGGCACTTGATTCGAGCATGCAATCTGTAAGTATGAAACGGCAAATAAATTGTAGAGAGACAAAACTTATGTTGAACTTTTTGTTGTTTACTTTGTGCTCAGAAAAATTGATGATATATTAGGTACTCATAATTTTTACATTCTCAAATTCCAAGATTGTTTCTGCCTATAGGCTTAGAAAGAGACTGATTTTTTTTACCTCTTCAGTTGGAACCGTAGTTGTTGCTTTAATCTGTGTACGCTCTGGTTCTTCCCCTTTTTCTTGCTGTTCTAAGTCACTAGGAATTTCATTGATAGTCTTCTCCTCTTTTGTCTCTTGTGCAAGGTTCTCAGTAGTGGTTACTTTTGTATCTGATTCATGGTAAAATTCCCCGACTGCACTCCCTGCACTTGTCACATGTTCTTCGGCTTTTTCTTTCAGATCAACCCTTTGGAGTTCCTCAGACAACTATATGAATAATGATGCTTCAATTTAACTCTTTTTATATCTTTTATTTTATCAAAAGGAAGAAAAAACATGAAATCATCTTTGTAGCTGACCTCTTGAATGGGAATTGAATCAGTGGCCATAATGTCCTGGATTACTTCTTCGCCTATGGACGCTGGGACTTCAGTTAATTCATGGTTAACATTGTCCATATCAAGAACATTTTTAGAGTCCTGCTCAATCAAAGTGGATACTGTATCAGAAAAGATTTCTTTGGCTTCATCTTCTTTTGCTGGGTTTTCAGCAGTTACAATTTCCTTTCCTGCAAAGGTTTCTTCAAGCTTCAAGCTGTCAACTTCTTCATCTTCTTGGCTTGTATGAGTCATTTTGATGTTTAAGTTCTCATCAGTTGATTTCATGTCAGATCCCTTTTTCAACTTTTCACCATGCTGAACTTTTTCCGTACTCAATAACATTACCAGAGTTCCTGGTCGTGTAGCTGTGCTAGCATGAAAAATATCTGCTTCTGACTTCAATTCTCTACTCTTTTCCGCTGGAACATCATTTACAGAGCTGGTGATATCACCAGGCTTCTCAGTGCCCTTCTTCGCTTCTTTTTCTGGTGACTTTGTAATGGATGATTCTTCTGATTCCCTATTGGGATATTCTGCAATTCTTAATTTCTCTCTTTCAGTCTCCACATTCAAATCTCTTGCTTCACAATATTCAGTGGGCACTGGCTCCAAATATGCAATCTGTTTAATGGATCAAGCTCAAGTAAATATATAGTATAAAGAAATAATTTTGCTAGCTTTTTGTAATGTACATTGTGCTCAGAAAAATTGATGGCACATTATATATCCATACTTTCACAATCTCAAATCCCGAGATGATATCAGCTTAGAGCCCACAATAACAAAACTCCCAAAATAAATCATAATTATCTTACCTCTTCACTTAGAATTGTAGTTTCCGCCTCAAACTCTATGGGTGTATTTGGATGGGTGATTTATTGATTTGGTTTTTGAGTTTTTGTAATGATTAAAGTAAAAAGTAAGAGAGATAGATAGAAAAACTGTGGGATCAATGAAAGAGAAAAATAAAAAATCTGAGTGAAAATCACCCAGGAGAACACAACCTATTTGTTCTGTTTCATAAAGTGTTTCCTCGACATTCTTTGTGTTGGTTATCTGTTGTGGAAGGCTCTCATTGGCTGTCCATTTGGCAACTGAATCTTGGTTAGAGTTTACTATTGCACTCCGTAAACCTTTAACATGCCCTCTGGTTTTTTGTGCATCAACCCTTCGGAGTCCCTTAGACAACTATGATGAGACCAGCCATCAGTTTAATTTTTATGAAAGATGAGTCAGACAGTAAGATACAATGAAATCATCTTTTCGCTTACCTCTTCTATCGGAATTGAATTGGTGCCCAAGCAGCTCTCGACTACTTCGTCGTCCTCTGCAATCTGTTTTTGACTTAATATATAATACCTCAATGTGATATTATAAAGAATAGAAGACCATGAAGCACGTGCACAAATGTGAATTCTAGTGTTAACTTTAACTTACCATGCCACTTACAAGAGTATCCTCTGCTGTTTCATTTACTTCAGTTGCCTTCTCAATCTGATTTTCTGTATCAGAATCTTTCATAAACTTTTCACCTAATTGAACATTTTCCGAGCTTGTTTCCGACACAAGTGTTGCAGGTGGGGTATCTGTCGTCCCATTAACGATAGCTGCTTCCTTGTTCTTCTCTTCTCCATTATCTTCTTCCGACCCTTCAAGTACAGATCTACTGCCGTTGACAGGCTTCTCAGTGTCTTGCTTCATTTCTGGACTCAAATTTGTTGCTTCAAGTATTTCAATGGGCACTGGATCTGAATAAGTTGTCTGTTTAAAGGAGAAAACTGCAAGTAAATTAGAGTGGAAGAAAATTCTTCAAAGTTATTGCATAATGATGATGTCAACTTACCTCATTAAGCACTTCATGTAATGATGTTGTTTTCTGAAGTTCTTGAGTACAAGTGTCATGTTCACAAATCTTCCCGTTGATGTCTTCACTTTTCTCCACAGTCACCCGTTCAATCTAAGGTAGCTTTGTAAGGTGAGCAGAATTACTGAATAATATAATCTCAAGATAGAGATCGTAAGTGGTATAATTTTAACTGACCTCTTTAAGGAAGATGACATCCTTTAATGTCTCAATGCAATCTTCTCTTGTGTTAATCTTATTTTCAGGTGCAGGTTCATTACTCATCTCCATTTCTACATCATTTGAATCTTGTTCACTGACTTTTATCCCAGTGGAATCCAAACTTCCCTCATCATTAATGCTGTTCTCATCAATATCAACTTTCTTGGGTACTGAGGTGATTCCTTTGTGTTGTTCGTTAACCTTCAATATAGAAGCAGATCTATGTTCTTCATGTGATTCAACATTCTGTTTGATATTAAATATGACGTGTTCGGTTAGATGCAACAATTTGTCAATCTCTAAACTCATGTTTGCGATGCCTGAAGTTTCATCTATACCAATGCAGCAATAGGATGATGCCACATTAGCGCATTTATTTGTAGTATGCACGATGTGATATTTGAACTCATTTTCAAGAACACAAGAAGAGAGGAAAGAAAAGACACTTGTGACTTCATTATATGCTAGAAGAAAAAATTATGGAGTAAGCAGATACTGGTATTCATTTGGTTTATGTAGAAGCATAATTCTTCAGAATACAGGTCACTTTGTTGCTGGAACAAGGAGCAAATCTGATCGGATGTGGTTTATAGATCACGCGGATACTCTCTGCCTTAATCTGACTTTATAAGTGGTTATCCCATCATTTTGGGGATGTTTTAGGTATATAATTTGCTTTTGGATATCAGGATGCCTACAGGCTATAGAAGTAATCCTCTTGACTGCTATATTAAACAAGTTTCTTTTTCTCATACTCCCTCCCTCTTTCTCTCTGTGCTGGAATTCCACATTTATTGTTGGGGCCACATCCGGACTATCTTTGTACAATTAGAGTGCTCTAACTATTGTAGTTCATTGTTTTCCAACGGATTAATTCTATGTGCTGTTTGTTTTAAAGGAACTACGTTTTCAGGCAGAAAACTGTTTGAAGGTATATAAGTGCCTCTATCACCTCCACCCTATTCCACCAGGGTTCTTCATTGAGGAGTATGAATGATAATTATGGTTCCAGTAGTATTGATGATTGATCTGTAGCTTAATACTCCCTCAGCTCCAAAATAAGTGCCCCCTTAGAAAAAGCTCGCTGTTTTAGGAAGTGCATTATATTTCGTTAAAGAGGGATCGCATTATTTTACGATAAATTTGGGATATTCTGAAAAAGAAAGTGGGCCCAAGCCGCCAAGTAATAGGAATGAGGGGGAGAATTTAACGAAGTGCAATTTTATCTCTGACCTCTTCATTTGGAGCCTTTGTTTCTGGACGGTCTAGTCTGATAGGTGCTTCCTCGATATTCCTTCCATCGGCTTCTTGTGAACAGCTATTGTTATCTGCTCCTTCCCTATTTGAGTTTTGGTAGGGGTCCTCAGCAGTCTTGCCTACATCGGTAATATTCTCGTTTTCACCTACTGCTTCTAGTTCCTTTTCCTTGTTCAACTCTGCTGAATCTAAAGTATCTTCTTTTGAAGGTTCTAGGGAGCTAAAGTGTCTAATATCTTCTAACTCTTCTTGACCACCTGGTGAACTTTCAGCTGACTGTATAATAGAAAAATACTCTTGAGGCTCCTCTGATGTAGCTTCTTTCAGATATGTTGGTTCTTCCATTGGTGATTCACCTGAACCATCAATTTGTTTATCTTCAACAAGTTCAAGCTCCAATTCATTCACAAGAATTTCTTTTTCCATTGGGATTTCATCTTCAACCTTTTCAGCTGTGGTTGCAGAAGATGGCCCCTGAAATTGCTTTATTAGATGCCCAGCTGCATAATTCACATTGGGAACCTTATCACCTTCTGCAAGAGCTTCAACAATTGTTACTTCTTCACAAGTGTACATTTCTGAACTTTTCATAGTTGAGATCTCCTCACTGTCATGAATGTGATGAACATACTGCTCACTGGAGTTGGGCTCTGCTTTAGAAACCTGGAGCTCTTCAACGCCAGTCTCATATGAGGCTGCCTTTTGTAGCATCATGGTCTCCTTGTATATGTCTGCATGTTCGGGTTTAGCAGGTTGAGACATTACAGAGGAGTCCAGAAGCTCCAGATTATAATCTAGTTCACCTTGTAGGTTAGTATGGAACCCTAGACTATTATCACCTGCAGTTGTAACAAAATCCCTCGCAGAGACGTTAGCTAGCGGAACTCCCTCTGAACCAGTTTCTGCATTCATCAATGTTGCTGGTGCAGTTTCTGCGTCATCTCCGAGATTACCTACTTCCTCAATCATTTCTTTTCTGAAACATTCTTCCGACAACTTAGATGCTGAGCTGGTGATGTTGGTAGGCTTCTCAGTGCCTTTCCTTATTTCTTCGTATGGTGCTTTCGTTAGGGTAGTTGCTTCAGGCTCCCAATTAATGTCTTCTACCACCTGTAATTTTGCTGTTTCTACGTTGCTGCTAGAAGGATATGCAATAGAAATCTTGAGTTCTTCAATATCAGTTTTAGCTGTGGCTTGCTTTTCTAAAACCATGGTCTCGCTGTAGACATCTGCATATTCAGTTGCAGTCAGTTGACATCTTTCAGAGAAGTCCTCAAGCTCCACATAGCTAACTGCTTCACCCTCTATGGTGGTGTTATGGAACTCCAGAGTGTTCTCATCTGAAGTTGTATCCAAATCCCTTGCAGACTTGTTAGCTGGCTGAACTTCCTCCGAACTTTTTTCCGCTATCATCATTGTTGCTGCTGTGGTTTCTGAGTCGTCCTCATGAACACCTACTTTTTCCAAACTTTCTTCTCTACTATCTTCTTCTGACAGTGCCATTGATGAGCTGTTGACACTGTTTACCCTTTCCATCCCAGACACTGTTTGACGTTCAGCCTCTGATTTAGGTTCCACTTCCTTGCTCCTCTCCTTTTGGCATTCTTGATAATTTCCTCCAAAGATTTTTTCCTTGGCATTTGTATCAGCAGCGTCCAGATTATCTTCGTGCATCTTGGTCTGCTTGGCTTCAATGAATGTTTCACTACTTTGGTCTTTAGCTACTAATGTTGTGGAAGACCCGAGTTTCTGCGGCTCAACTGAATCAGGATTCTGTCCCACAAAGCATTTAGCATTAATGAAAAGTTTAAGTTTATCTAAAGACTAAAATTTAGTTGACCTTAATCTAGATCGATATCAAGTTGTATTGACATTAAACAAAAAAGCAAATAACCAAGTTTTGAGTTGAACCATCAGTACGATGATATCCCTTTGTGCATCTCTATGTCGCTTGATGAATGGAGTGATAGTGGTTACCAAATTTCTATGTGATGTCGTAAAAAACAGCCCAAGCATTTTGTCATGAGAATACATGAAGAAACTATTCTAATATATACCTTTTCTGCTGCATGCACACTGTCCATTGGTATATCGATAAGCTCCACGAGGTTGCCATTTATTGGATCCATGGGCTCAAATTTGTTCTGTTCTAACTTCTCCCCTGTTGTCTCTGCAGTTAAAGGATTGTGCATGTTGATGTGAAAGACTTCTTTATCTGGATTATCGTCTATCATTTCACTCACTTCAGTTGTCCCCAGCTTACTCTCTGCTATTAGTGGTGCAGAAGATTCCTGAAGTGTTTGATTTGATAGAGCTGATGACGGTGTCTCACATGAGGTAGCCTCTTTTTCATCTTCACCTTCTGGTAACGTGGTATGTGTTTCACCCAATGGTTCACATATTGTTCCAGCTTCATCTGCTTCATTTTTTGCTGATCCGGAGATCTGAATGTTTGTATTCTCACCAATTTTGGAGGCTTCTGTCAGTTTAGAGGTGCTATTTGCATCATCTGATTCAGTATCAGTCTCCCTACTCGTTTCTACAGAAAGTAGATTAGACATGTCCAACTCTCTTTTCTGCTCTCGTTCAACTTCCTTAATACTTTTTTCTTCTGTAATTAGAGATAACATCTTTTCCATATTCTCATCTTCCGTCTCTTTCTGAGACACTTGAGGAATGGAGGAACTTCCTACAAGGTCTTCACTGGTTTCTTTCAGCTGTATTTCTTCTGGTAATCCCCTACTACCTTGTGTATGACGGTCTTCATCTGGATTTATATGATCCGTCATATCTTCAGCTATTTTTCTTTCGATGTGGCATTTGGTGTCAAAGCTCCGTACACCTTCCATCCCCAAGTTCTTGACCTGTTAAGCAGAAATAATTGAGTTGAAAACTCAAAGAGAATGCAGAATGGGAACCGTAGAAGCAATTCAATTGTTTTTGCTTTTCCTAAAACCTACCTCTTTTGGTTTCGAGCCATCAGTTTCTTCTTCTTTCAAGTTCTCTTCGGTTGTTTCCTCTCCACTTGCTGAGAAAGGGAGGATTTCCTTGTCGGCACTTTCCTCTGAGTTCCGTCCTATCTCCTCATTTGATCCAGCATTCTCATACTTCTCTTTAGCCTATTTTGTTTATGAAATTCAGTAATAGTTTCTTTAAGGACTTGCAAAAGCATAAATCAATTTTCAAAGCTAAGATTAAATGATGGGCATCAACTTCCTCGGATATATTCGGTTATACTTTATTCAAAATAGTCAATGACTCTTTTTCTTAATGATTGACTGTACTTTTTCCTTGCATTTCTACAGTTCCTCAAGTACCACTTTAGGTAGATAATTAGTCACTTGGGGCATGTATTTTGGTGGAAACTAAAATGGAATCGGAATCACTGGGTTGTGAACTAATAGTTTACACTTTGAAAGAAACAGTCTATAGCATACTTAACACAGTTATAGTGTTACTTGACCCAAGAGGGAACACCTCAGATGATTATTCGTTTTAGTGAGATACAACTATGAGTTGAAAAATAGTCTTACATTATTCAAGATGCTATTGCTAACCTTTACTTCTGGACTTTCCTTTTCACTGATTTCATGAATCATTTTCTGGGGTATTTCCTGCTTGAGGATCTCTTCAGAGCTCCCAAATAGACTTCCTCTCTCATCTCTTTGTGATTCTTCTGGTTCTTCTTCAGTACTTGGCTTCAGCTCATTATCTGAACAAGCTTCTTTCGGTGGATCAATTTCAACTGTCTGATCCTTTAATATCTCTTCCTCAAGGGTTTCAATCTCAAAAACTCCTGTCTTGTTTTGTATCTTTGCAGTCGCAGGATCTCTTGGTATACTACTGGATTCATCAGTAGCAACCTCAGAAACCGGGGGTGATTTAAAAAAACATTCACCCTCATTGGTCCCCACAGTGTCTTCAAGGTACTGGTTTGGCCTGGATTCAGGTTTTTTCTCTTCATCGGAAGGAAATTCGATATTATGGAGCTCACTTAGCAGCTCTTTTTCTTCCCTTCCTGATTTCTGCATATAAATTGAAAATGTGCACAGTTCACATATAACAATACGTACAGAACAAGATGGAGTGATACAGGAATATCAATGATATATTCCCCGCTCATTGTGCATGTAAATGGCAAATTCAAAGTTGAGATACCAAACATCAAATATTATCCTGTCTTGTAATCTTTTGATTCAACCAGTGCATCCTACAAGCCTCCTGAATTGTAGAGGTGAAGTTTCACCTCTGAAATGCTAGAAATTGGACTATGACATAGAAGGGACATGATCTCATTGAGGGCAGGCCTTTAGTATCACAAGGTTACTGTAGGATCATTACAATGATCAATGTCACGTTTTTAGTGAGTGTACCTCTTTTAATTATCTGTTGCCCTGATTATTTTCTGCTAGGCAACCAAATTTTTGTACTCCCTGCAATCCTATACGAGTGTCCACTATGTTCCTTTGGGTGATTTTAATCAAGTATCTGCTATTCCTTTTCAGGATTATCTGAAATAAGTGTCCACTTCCGTAAATTATTTTCTGGGAATGAAGAGGAAACCTTGTATCCACAAGGTTGTGGGGCCGATACATTATTCCTGTGTCCACTAGCTCCCAAAAACTCTATGTGTATTCAAATAAGACACTTATAAGTAGGATTGGAGATTTGCTAAGTATCTATCTCTCTTCTATATCATGGACCTGGTTTATGTGAGTAGTAGAACTCTAGTACAGTTGGGTATAAATGTGTAAAAGAACATGAATTCCTGCCAATCCCATGTGAATGGGATTAAGGCTAATTCCTCTAGCATGGCTTTAAAGGACTTGATGCAGACAATAGGGATAATGAAAAGGGTTATGTAGCGAACCATATAATACGATGAAACCTCATTGAGCTCATTAGTGGATTACTTGTTGAGTTATTTCCCAGAAACTTGTATTGTCTATACTTTGTCGATGAGTTTTCAGAACATTGATATACCGTTTTGTAAGTGTTAAAGTTCATAAACTAGAGTACACTGCCTGGACCTATCTTAAGTCAGCAATTTAGAAACTCAGAAATCACATAACCTTCTTGGTTACAATATTTTTAATTATACTCTCATAAAATATATATTTGATTTCATGACTCTTAAACTACTATCAACTTGATCCATTTGCCTTTGGTGTTGCTTGGCTTGGTTTTTTGGTTCTTTGAATAACTTGGGTGAAAAGTAAGAGTGATGGAACCCAAAAAAAAAAAAAAAAAAAATTATGGGACTGATGAATGAAAATCAGAAACCAAGCCAAAAATATTTATTGGCAAATGGAGCTCCTTGATTTCTTCAGGATGTTCTCGCAGGCTGGACGATGGCGATCATCTTGCGATTCCATCAGTTCATACTATCTGCAGTTTCTATTTGATATTTTCGGTATCTACAACCGGAGTATTGCAAATAGGAGGTATGTATATATCAAGTCTAGAAATTTTTATGATCGTGATGCACTTCTTCTTACAATCATTTTTACTTTGAGAATTGAGACACGCACACACTAAAAACAGAAAAAGAAGAAGAGAGTACCCAACTGGGAGTATGAATGCTTACCATGGTAGATATCGATTCTGGTGGTGTAGTAACTTCCGTGGCCATTTCTCAGCTAGCTCTGCTAGAGCCTAGAAGTAGTTCAAATCTGTACGGAAATAGCTTTAAGAAATTCTTGCCATTTTAACATTTGAAGTAGTGAGCTTCCTATAAACTTTCTTGAAAGGAAAAAACAATGAGTTCAAAAGTTGGATGTCTATAAGTATAAATGGTCTGTGTACTTGAATGAATTTAGTAAAAGTGGCGGAAGAAATAGAATAGACAAAAATTTTACCACTTGCCATATCCTATTATTTTTCCATGAGTTGGCTACAGCAACAGCTAATGGTCCTCCTCCTCCTCCTAATGGTGCATTCACTACTCGAGTAAAATAATTTTTAAAAATGACATATATTCTAATTTAATTAAAGTTTAAAATTTTAGGATCATTTTTTGAGACATAATTTGTATCATTTTCTTGGCAACGTTTTTGCCAACTGCTATTTAAACTGATTTTGTTTTGTTTGCATTATGATTTTTCCTACTTTTAATGGGAAATCAAATAATATTCTCTTGGTTATAAGAGTAGTTTTTTTTTCCTTCTTTTTCCTCTCTTTTTCAGTTCTACGAAAAATGCATATTTCATATGTTATTACATGTCGAATTAAAACAAAATAGTTTATTTTGGGAAGTGTAAGCCGTTGAATATAGAGTAATTTTTTATTTTCGTTGAAATTTCACTTTTCTGTTCTTGGTGGTATTAAAACGCCATTATGTTGGGAGATGTTTGCTGTCTTTTCAGGATAATGGATATCTTCAGAAAAGATTCTAAGTTCACTCAATTCTAAACTCGAATGTATAAATCAATTTTACGCAGTATTATGCCCTTTAATTTTGCTGTAGTTATTCGATAAGGCCAGCAAATATGATATGGAATGATATAATAATTAAATTAAACAAAAAACTATCTTTATTTCAATTTAATTATTCATGATAATGATATATTGTGATAGTTTTATATCATTAAGAATAATTAAAGCGAAACGTATGAAGTAAGACAGCAATAATAAGGGAACCTTGATAAATATATTTAAAAAAAAAAACTAAAATATCATAATCATATCAATTATTTGAAGAGAGAAAAACTATGCCGCCGTTGAAGGATAGAAAAACTGGGGTAGTACATTTAGATAGAACAGCTATGGACCGTTTGGAAAGTCCTGTACGCCAGAGTCAGCAGTCTACGTGGAAATGATTTCTATTGTTTCCTAATACTAGAAAGGATAGATTGTGACAGATGGTAGTGTACATCAGATGGTACTGTACATCAGATGGTACTGTTCATCAGATGAAGTAGATGAGATATATGAGTTTTCTTGTAAAAAGTCAATTTTGCCCTTTT
>JAOTQG010115403.1:0-11338 GCA_025631175.1 Iris virginica
GGGGAGGTCAGTGTGGCCGTGTGGGCACCTACCTCGAAACGCCCAAAACGGAAGGTTTTCGAATGTACCACACTAATCGCGAGTGCGGGTATTTAGTCACGGGCATTGCAAAAGATTAATTCGGAGAGGATCACCCCAAACCCAAAATAACTGAATGAACAAAGATTGGATGTGAAAGGTGTCTTTCGTTGAATGAGTATGCTAAATGAGGAGAGAGACAGAGAAAAAGTGATCGGATCAAGGAGACAGAACGCAAAATTATGGTTTTGATTCTTTTGATGATGTCATAAGAAGAAGGGAGAGAGAGATATATAGGAAAGAATTGGTGGGACCGAATAGGCGAAGAAATAAAACCAAAAGTAACACCATGAAAAAAGCTACACCTCAGAAGTAGTCAGAACAGAACTTAAGTACCAAAAGCTTATGGAGTGAAACAATCAGGAAAAAAACTTTACTTATATGAATGAACTGAGAGAATAAAAGCAAGAACTCTAGCACCAGATAATTTTGAAAATTAATAAATTAGACAAAGTAATAATGAAGAAGTAGCGGGAGTGAAGTTGGCATTGCTCAATGTGAATTGAGTAAGGTTCCAATCACGAGTCCAACATATCTCAATATGGTAAATTGGTAATATCACTCATATTTTCAATATCAAACCCATATTCATCCAATATCACATATCAATATCAAACACTTTCCATCTACTACCCCTATACCTATACACTCTCACAAATCAATTCAAACCTTTTACATCAAATTCTCTCCTCACATTCAAATCTTTCACATCATGGGGGCAATTTAGTCTTTTACTTCATAAACTCATATCATCTTATATTCATATAGTGAACAATACGATATCACCCGATATCATTCTATATAGGACTCGTGATGGACCGTAAGATTTTCTAAACAAATCTTGTGCAAATAAAGTAAATTGAGGAAGAATAAAATATTGAAGACATATGGCTTTTAAGTATTAGAATCGGTGATTAGACAGAAAAAGCAGCTGAATTATCTAAGAAAAGGGCCTGACGTGGGGCTCATATCTTGCTCAATTGGTATTAACATTAAAATGAGAAGGTCAGAACAAGGGATGAGATGGGATGAGAAAGGAGCCTGATGGTGGTCAAGATCCAGGGCGAGTTTGGGAAGAAGCTTCTTTTCCCTCTGTTTCAGTTTTTCTCTCTCATTCGTCCACAATATTTCTGCGTATCTCTCTCTTACTTTTTTTACTTTAATCATTTCAATTTTAAACCAAAAACCACAAAATCGTATAAGAAAATCATCTTCACAAACTCCCCCCCCCCCAACCAAGTGTTGAAGGCACAAGGACGAACAATGAAGAATCATCAACCTCATGATAAATAGAGCAATTCAACATATGGGTTGGCTGTTTTTTTAGCCACAGAGAAATCGGTAGAACACTAAGAAATGGCAAGCACATAAATAAGGCCAAGAATCAAAACAGTAATGCAGTTTTTGGAAAAGAGCATCGCTGTATGGCTCCTAAAGAATGATGAACAGTAATGGCATTATGTCCTTTCTTTCCATCTAATAAACGACTAAGTTCATCGTAGAGGTAGCTCTTTCTCTTTTTGTGTAGCTCTATGGATACACAAATTTACATCATTGTTCAGTCCCCCATTTTCTACCTATTAGTACCTAAACTGGAAGCTGAATCCAGTAACACAGAATTAGCAAGGTTCCTGACAATATGTAGTGATAAACTCTCATGTCTTATGCACAAAAAAGTTTCAGTAAATGCACATATTAGTGTTATTTTAAGAAATATATATGCCAAATACAAGCACAACCATATGCTGTACCAACTACTGGAAAAAAGACAACAATCAACAAACTTTCCCTTTCTATTCAACACGTGAAGTACCTGGAAAATTTACACATTACTCGGTTAAATATCTTGAGCAAAACAATTGCAAAAGTCGGATGCATATATAACTACAACTCAATAAAGCAGAGAACAGTAATATCAACGCTGATTGTATTTTCAACATTAGTTGCTGCACGTTTAGCTATCTCAAGGGATGTCACAGACAAGGTCCCCGGGGGTTATGTTCTTGTCACCCTGCCCTTCATCAAGAATGTTTTCGTTTGTGAAGCCAGGTTCTTCACTTCCCTTCTTTTCTGCTATAAAGGGCATTTTTCTTCTAGAAAAAACACCACACAACTTTTTCACCATCAACACCCCTGGGACTAGTACTAGGACAAAAGCCACATCAAGCAACAACACAAACCAGAAGCTAGAGATGGCCAGGGAGAAAATTATCCTCACAAAGAATTGAGGAACAAACAGATTCACCATTACGAGGAAGGCAAGGAAGAGAAAAACTACCAGAAGCAGCAGAACCTCTACGTAACAAACTGACCATGAACTACCTGGTGATAATATGGATTTGGTTATGCTTAGCATGCTCACTATAAATACTTCGGTGATAAGTGCAATGTAGTAAAACCCAAGCGGAAGTCGGTTGGGAGCTGATATGATATCCTCAAAGCGGAATGTGGCAGTTCTAGCTCGATGCTCTGGTTGGAACATGTTGCTATAATTGCTGAGGGCCGCAAAGGCAACTCCTGCCGTGAAAGCTAAAATGGTCTGTTCAACTATCATCGAGTCAGCCGGCACTTGTTGCTGCCGTGCTCTCTGTAAACGTAGAAAGTGTCTCGGGGATGCAATATGAAGGCTAAGCATCTGCAAAATCTGCATCACATTTGTTTTTTCATTAAAATAAGGGACGACAAACAGGACATGTTTGGCTTGCAGTATTCTAATGTTCTAAAATACCTGTAAGGATTTGTAAGGGATAACTGCTACTTAACCATTTGTAACTACATGCTCAAAATAATAAATTCCTCGGAGTAAGCATGTAACTATGATTATTGCTTTTCCGATTTCTCATTGGCCTGTCATAGACTTGTAATTTTTTCAAATGAAGAATACATTTTATTTTATTTTTATTTTTTAGTTATTGTGAAGAACTTCAGTTTTCCATCCCCAGAGTAGCTAAAAGAACATCAGAAAATGTATCGCAATTCTCAAGGGAGTTCAAGTTCTCATAAACTATAAACTGCCAGACAGCCACACGGTTACATAAAACACACCACCTACGATCCACAAACCCCACCAACCCCAAGTTCAACTTAAGTTTATGCTATAAATAACAACTATTTATTCAGATTCCAGTGAGGATACTTATCGTCTAGAGGTGGTTGGGGTAAACTTGCTTGCTTCGTTTGTCTATTTTTCTCCATTTCTGCTGGCTTGTGGTTAATTAGGTTAAATAAATTGAGTGCATATCACCATATTTATACTCCATTCGAATACCCAGATGCAATATTATGCCAGAAAATTCGTCTCCCTCAATTACCCTTGTGACTCATTTGTTGTTAGCAAGGTTGTGGTTTGGTTTGAGGGGAAGGCTGAATACTTGGGACATATTGACCTTTGTTGATGTGGACCCGTATGTGCCTTATGTGGGTGCCTTCCAGAAATTATTCTTCTCTTGTTCTTTTCTTGCCATAGTGACGTCATTTGGGCATCTATTCGGGGTTGGATTGGGCTTCATAGATCCATCTCCACCTTGGATAGTGCGGCCAAGTGGCTGAAGAAGGAAGTAAAGGGTTCGTCTTGGCATTCGAGGGCCAAGAGAATTGCCTTCGCTAGCACCGTGTATCATATTTGGGGCGGTGTTGGTTGTACTATTAGTGTTTGTGGTACTTTTAATTTCTTGGATAAATTTGCAGTAGTAAAGCTTTTTATATATCAACATGGCTTTATCCTTTGAAACATGCATATTGTATGCTACTCCCCCATCCCAAAATGACTATCCTTTTCTGTTCATAATGACGAGTAAGAGGGCATCATTTTGGTGCGGCCAGAGTACATTGTTGTGTTTTTTCCCTTTCTTCTTGGCATGTATATGATGAATCACTTAATTAATTTGTGGTTGAATATAATAGGGACCTTGCGTACTTCAGCTAGGTCAGTAGCCAAGTCTCTACTCAAACTTGTTCACAAACAAGTTCCATTTATAATCTGTGATGTGTGAATTGCTCAAACGTCTAGTAGATCTACATTAATAATGCAAAACACGCAAGAGCTTCATCTGTCATGTTTGTTAAAACCACTAGTCATTACACTATGAGAATCTTAGGGTGCCTAGATGGTTGGCTGGTGGACTTTGGATGCCCCTGAGTCAACAATTGACTCTCTTTATTTTTTGTGTTGGCAGGCTATGATTTCAGCTGGCTCAACAATTAGGTCTCCTAATATATCTGTCAGTACTTGGTAGCATATGACTGCCACTGGCTCAACCAGCAAAGTGCCTCTCCTTTATTAAGGTGATACTAAGAGCCTGTGAACTTGAAACTTTTGCATATGCATCCTGCTCAATCATATCTATACATAGCTTGAGCACTTCATACAAACAGTCAATACTGTCAGACCAACATATTGTCTAGGCACTTTCTACAGTTAGACACAGTTCACAATTATAGCAAGTCATAGCTGCACATAAGGTATGCACTCTGTACAGTAAGAAATTTCATACTAAGTGGTAACACCAAGATGTTTAAGTTGTGTATGTGATAATTAATAGGTGGTGATCACAACACATAGTTAAGTAAATTTTTAGGGTAACACATTGTTCATGCTCAGTCATAATTAAGCACTTCGTATTATGAGACAGCTACAAAGGTCAAAAGTGAGGGTGGAAAGAGGAAACACCTGTTTTTGATCAGTTGAGGCTGCAATGTCGAAAACATTCTGGCCTTTATCGTCTCTCCTCTTTAGTTGCCGAGAGTGATTGTGCACGAGACACTGTTGCATCAAAAATTGAAAAGTCTCTACCTGCCCATTTTTGGCTGCAATGTGAAGAGCTGTTTCGTTTGAAGAAGTCAACTCGAGCAATGAATCAGGACAGACCGTGACTAATGCCTGCAAAACTTGCAGCCTCCCGTTTGCTGCAGCAATATGGATAGGGCTCCTACCTTGATCGTCTCTCACAAAACAGAGATTGCGGTTAAGCTTCAGTAGCTCGGTGACAATACGAAACAATCCATGTTCACAGCTAATATGCATCACCATATGCCCGTTTGTGTTTTTGGCCCAAACAAGTTCCGGCTTCAACCTGAGGATCTCCACCACAAAGTCATAGCTGTGATAGTGAAGTGCCATGAAGAGAAGCGTAGATAAGAATTCGTAGCAGAGAGGCAGATAAGGTGCAAGCTTTTGCTCTAACCCGTTGGTATCATTTTCCATGGCAGCTCTCTTCAAGCCCTGGTCATACTGCACTTGGGGAGTTTTCTCTTCAGCTTTATTTTGAGACATGATGTGTTTGATTTGGTAGGGTTTTGCAAAGTCTGAGGTTTCTTTGGCCAAGATTTGTGTAAATGAATCTCTAAAAAAGGAAAAATGAAATGAATGATGATCGGAATAGCTCCAGAATTTACAGGTAAGTTTCCTGGGCATCAACATGGAAGAGAAGGTTTGTGTTGGTTCACTTAGCTTTCTAGTAGTGAACTGATACTCATAAAACCCACACCCACACCCACAACCCTATATACACAGCCACAGCCACACCCAATGAAGTGATGATAGACTGCGTAATAGAGGGTATTTTGTTCAGTCTTGCCACCCTAACCGTCACACGTCTACACAACATGCATGAACCGGTGTGTTCGGATGGTTAGCGTGTTGGTTTAGTTTTCGGTTTTTTGTAATGATTAAAGTAAAAAATATGAGAGAGATAAATAGAAAATAGTATAATCAATAAAAGAGAAAAACTGAAAAGTCAAAGATGATCTATCATGTTACCACTTTAATTACATTTTTTTTTTTTGAACGGATTTTTGGAGGTCTATGTATACGAAGCAAAATTATTGTGTCACACAAATTAACACATATTTTAACGCGCAAATGAAGGTGCGATCGAGTTACTCCACAAAGAATAACCCCCCTAACCTAGTGAAAGAAAATTGAAACTATACAGGAACAGGAAGAGGAGTTTCATGGGATATTACCATGAAAATGTATGAACAACTTCGTACATACCTGTAACTTTCACCTATGAGTTCAGCACCTAACACGCACCCGGGATGTCAACGATCTGATATCGATTCGAAATTTATGCTTTCTTTTTTTACTTGAACTCGGTTCAATAACTCGAAAATTTAACTTGAACTCGAAAAAATATACTAGCCTCAACTCGAACTCGGCTCGATAAAAAAATGTCGAGTTCGAACTCGAATTCGAGTTTGAGTGTTTCGAATTCGAACTCGAACGGTTCGATAACTCGAATCATATATATAATAATATATATTTATAAATATAAATATATAATAATATAAAATATATATTAATTTAGATTAACTTGCGAGTTGACTCGTAAGTTCGATAACAGAATTAAATGGATCGGTATTGAACTCGACTTCGAGCCGGCTCGAATCGAACTCAACATTTTTCGAAATCAAATCAATCTCAACTCGAGTTAACTCACGAACTCGCGAGTTGGCTCGATTCGATCGACAGCTCTAACACGCACACACACATACACACAGAATTTGTGGTAATTGTCTTTTTAATTTTTATTAAAACGTGAACGCGTAAATTGAAATGCGAAAGAGAAAAAACGTAAAGGGACTTGTAATAGCTCTCTCTCTCTCTCTCTCTCACACACACACACACACGTCGTACTTACCCTGCAAATTCATGGCAATTTCCAGTGAGAATATTTATAGTTTGACTTTGTCGTATGTGAAGGTATTATGTGGTGAAATTACTCGGAAATTAAAACCCATCTTATGCACACGTCACAGGGGTTGCGCAATGGGTTGGCTTGAAAGTTTAAACATTTTGCATAATGACACAATTGAGGGGGTTGATTCAGGAAATTTCGTGGCATTTCAAAAGCAAAACTTTTGAGAGACACAAACTATTAACATTATCAATGCAACGACCTAGTAAAATTATATCTTGAGAGTCATGAAATGAAATGAAAGTCCTTGCTACCAAAGTCATCACTAATTTATTGATGGAAGGAAGCGCTATATGTACTTAAATTTGCAATCCATAAGGAGGGGTTTGAAACAATTCTGGGGGTTCCATTTCTCTGTCACTAGTTTATGATGTCATCATCCGACGTTTTCTTGAGCTTCAGAGGCAATGACTGTCGCAGTTCTTTCACTCGGACACTGTACGCTGCCTTGGAAAGGCACGTCGTGAGCCCTTTGTTCCATGACCACAACCGACATGGACAATGCAAAGATGTCGCTGCAGAAGACCACTTGCCTTCATCTCGTACACTACTGCTCAAAGCCATTGAAGAATCGAAGCTCAGCATTATTGTGTTCTCAACGAGATACGCATCCTCCACTTGGTGCTTGGATGAACTTGTGAATATCATCGACCTTCAAAAGAGACTTCAATGGCGGCAAAATTGTGATTCTATTAAGCAATTCTCTTTAACTAGTACTAAGCATGGATTTGGCTATTATGGCAAGAGTGGTCCGGTAAAGGTGCAAACATGGAGAGAGGCTCTCGTTGAAGCTGCTGCACTTGCAAATTTTGATGCTCGTGGCCAAACAACAGTTGTTCCCCATTCTGATCTCTTTTGCAGCTACATTATGGATTATGTTAGGCCAAATTTGCAGGAACAGAAGGCGAGTTCTTGGAAACCCGAGGCTTCACCAGCTGCATCGATCACAAGTCGGAAGATTTTGAATCTCCTAAACTCTGAGGAGACAGTTGCTCTCACCTTTTCAAGTAGACATCTGCAGGCAGGTTTCCTTTATCTTTCGACTAGCTTTTCAAATACACATGAATTGGTCAAGTATCCAGACTAAGGATACTGGCAAAACAAACATTGTTCAGCTCTTTATCTGATGATTAAATTCCAGAGTCCACTTTAGAGTTGAAATTCCTCAATAATTTGCCAAATACACTGCCTTACCAAAACTGCTGAGATTTTTCAATCAGATCATGTTAGGGGATGCATTTGTACATTTTGATACTATAAGGACTGCACTTAGAAGGCCAAAGAGAACAAAATAAAAATCCTCATCCTCAAAGTTTTTTTCTATCATTCAAGTTTCACGGACACCTCCCCTGCCATACTGTTGATTCTTCTTTATATTTTTGTACAAGTTTGTGTTCATTTTTAATAATTGAGCTTCAGGATAACCCTAAATTTTGGTAAATTTTAGTTTTAATAGCTATTAGCTTGTTATCGGGAGAAAATATGTCTTTCTCAATCATATCGATTTTTCTAAGTCTCAGTTTGTTACTCCATCTGTCCCAAAACGGGTGTCAAATATTGTTTTTGTTCATGAAATAAATTGAAACTCATTCTGAGATGGGAACTTCAATATTTCACATACATGATACAACTATATTGACATATACTATATAACTAGACAGTTAGAAAGCCTTTTTGTTTTTGCTTATATACATCTCTTTTGCCATCTTTCTCTAGTAATCTTTCTTTCCTTGTAGGTTTGTAATGATATGTATTTGTATGCGTCAGAAGTATTACCCACCAGAAATCCAAGGGCCGGTGAATCCGTGAACGTGAAGCTTTATAGTCCGGACACAAACTATAAATTGTCTGATGGCTCTGTTTATAAGAGGATAGACATGAATATGAGGATCATTGATGAAGCTCCTTCTGATCCTCCGGACCCCTTGAGGAACTTGGGCTTCACAATGACTCGTAAAAGATCAACCAGTGCTTTGCTGATGACCATTTTTGTTCTATCTACCTTCTTAGCTGGAGTTAGTTTCTCCTCCTCAACTTTCAAGGAGGACTACTTAAATACCAAAGACACAACCACAAGTCACTCAATCGTTGCCATTAACTCGTTGGTTTTCATCTTGTCGTTGGTCACTGACATGTTCCTCGTGCATGAATTCACGTACAAATGGGAGCTGCAAATCGTATTATTTGCACTTTTTGGTGCACATATATGCTTAATGAAGGCAACAATCCCACAAGCAGCACTTCCTCTTTTCATGATATCATTTCCATTTCTTTTGATTGCAGCCGTTGGTGACGCTTTGGGGAATGATGCAGTTTCATCCCAGTACGATATATCATGAAGGAGCAAACTATATAGTGATGATGCTGTGCGTATCTTAATAGTATTGTCTACACTACTGTTGGAGAATTGTTTTTTGTTTTGTTTATATATGCAGGACTGGATTAATAAGAACGAAAGTTCTTGATACCAGTGACCATTGCAAAAAAAATTTACTTTCAATGAAATGAATTATGCTATCGTGTTATCCTAAGAATTTGTATTGTTGGTGAAGCTACTAATACAGTAATACGGGTGTCGAGTGTTAATAGCTAGTTAATAGCTGGATGTCGAGTGTAACTTTGCAGTTATATTTAGTTAGTGTAATATTTGCTTTAAAAAATTGTTGAGAACATTTTGTTAGTAACAAACTCATTGAAGACTTGTTATTCTTCATTCTTTGCTTGATCTGATTCATTGTTATTCAGCAAATTCTCAAAGTTAACACGGTATCGGAGCCACAACGCTCTTGATTCTTGTTCTTCGGCACCCCTTAATTCAATTCTCAGTTGAATTACTTGAAGAAATTTGTGCTTTATTTTTCCTTTCATCTTTGAAAAACCCTAACTTCGCAATTTTCCCAAATCATGAATCCATCAGAAACACAAGGTATTTCAAACCTTGACCAATCATGGAAACATGATCGAACCTGTTCCTGATATGTACGATTTTCTAGAATCAGTTGTGCAATTAGGTTTTATGCTATATAAAACGGTATGGAACTTCGGGATAGAAGATAGAAAGTACGTGCGAATCTCGTGTATAAATATTGTTCTTAAAGTGATAAACACTCTCACTATTTGCTGCCAGGTATACGGCGTTCCACTTCTAGGATTAGATTAGCACTCGAAGAATGACGATCAGCAAATATCGAAATTCTTCCTTAAGAATTAAAGAGAGTTGTAAAGTATATGAGAGTAGAAATGAGTGAGTTCAAGTATCCCTAAACACTTCTTGAACACTGAATATATAGGCTAAGTTATGCCTCTTCCCAACTGTCGCAACCAATAGTCGTAACCGTAAGAATTCAAAATTCATCAGAAGACAGCTCTATAGCGAACTTCGCTATAGAGCTAATAACTCTACAGCGAAGTTTTCGCTATAGAGGCCCTTACGGCTACTTTTTTGAACTGAATAGTCACGTCGTTTCAAGAAGAGGTGCTAAGTTTTCGCTATAGAGTTCTGCACAAGTTTTCAAAATGCTCAAACGCTCAGTCAAAGAGCTATATAGCGAAGTTTTAGCTATAGAGTTCTGTAACCTTAAAATTTGACATTTTTACAACTTTTCTTTAATTCTCAATATAGGATATTGATCCTAATTGATACTTATGAACTCATTTCTTCCTTTAACATTGTCATCTATTTTAGAAAATTCCAATACCACCACCACTGACACTGCATCCTCGATTCCTAATTTTTCTAAGATTTTGTTCTAATACGACGTGAAGGTGGAAAATTGAAAAATAAAGAAAATAATGTGTAAAAAATCATAGTGTCGCGCCCCCAAACCTAAAGCAATGACAACGGTCGCGAGTCTATAAGATAAAATTTATAGATACGCAAGGCCTAATCAATTCTTAACTAATAAATCAAATATATTGACATTCTTCTAGTTTTAATAAAAGTTTCAAATCTTAAATAATACCCATCAGTCACTTCACCAAAATTGAAAATCTTAAATACTTACATCATACATAAAAATATCCCAAAAATACATAATCAATCGACGAGGATTTATTAATCAAAATAACCCTTATTTATGAACTATCTAAACTAAGCTTCTTCTATCATCCTTACCGCTTCTTCTTCGATCCGTTGCGCTGATCAAATATTTTTATTCGAAAGAAAATTTAGAATGAGCTGCGAAGCCCAGTAAGTAATCTAGCATCCAATCGACAAACATAAAGCATGCATAAATCACATCACACGTAACACAATTTATATCTAGAAGCCTTGTGACTATGACTACATACGATTCCTGTAGTTGGACCCATATAAATCCTTCATTAGAAGACCCATAAATAACGATTCCGGAATATGATTAATGTACAATCTCCATTGACATGGCCCATAACATAGTCGGCTACTATATAGACATTAACATATAGAGCATGTAAAATCACATATTTTCATAATTTACACAATGTACGTAACATGCTACTCCCTCTGTTCCACAATAGTGGTCCTTTTAGACTTATGCACATATATTAAGAAATAATTTACATTGACAAATTTACCCTTATTA
>JAOTQG010115414.1:0-11337 GCA_025631175.1 Iris virginica
CACTTTTTACTCTGTGAGTAGTAGCTAATTCGCCGGCCAATCACTGGGAACCTGATAATACTCCGTATTTTCTTTTCCTTTTTTTTTTTCCTTTTTTTTTTTTTTTTTGAGTGCTCCTCCATTCCAAATAATCCTACTAGTTGGTATTTTCCAAATAGTAGGAGTAAAAAATAACACTCCCACTATTTTTTATCTGTTTATCAATTAAGTTTAATTTTGGAAAAAAATGTTTTGATAAATACATTTATTTAATATTATGACAGTATAAAATAATTTGCTGATTTTATCTAATAATATTTTGATAATTAAGATTTTAAAGTCTAGAATGTAATAAATCTATACACTATCATTGATCAAAATATAATATTAGGGATGGACAAAAAAATTATAAAACCGACCTATTCAATTCAATCCAATCGAAAAAAGTCGCGTTGTTCAAAAAAGTTAATAAATCGAACCGGACAGGTTTGGTTCTGCCCGGTCCCATTCACAAAACTGCGGTTAAACGAACCAATTTGGGATCATGGAGGTTGTTAAGTTGTTGAACCTGCATTTTGTGAAGGCTTACTGAGGCGAATATGATGTTCTAGTATTTTGGACCTGCCCCACCTCTTATGGTTGAATGTGAATATGATGTGTATGTTGGGATGAACTGGTGTATGGTTTAGGTGCTTATAGTAAATATGATGCACTCTTTAAGATTTAATGAGATGTGTTTTAATTTTAACTCTGAAGTAGTATGTGTTCTACTGCCACTGCATCACTATTTAAGGTGGGTATCCATCAAAGGTTATTTATCCCTTTGCGAGAAAAACAGCACTAGTAGTCCCATCTTAAACTAACAGTAGAGTAATATTGCCAGTAGAGTAATATTGCCATTGTTCATGTAATGATCAACATCAAGAAGCTTCCATAGTTTATGGTCAAAAAATGGGCTCAACACTTTTGGCCCAATTTGAGCCGAAATCGAATGGTTTGGTTTGGAACGGTTCGCCAATTAATTATTTTGAAACCGAATCGAACCATTTAAATTTAACGGTTTGATTCTCGGTTTTAGTCTAAAACTATACCGAATCAAATCTTGCCCACTCCTATTTAATACCGACCGGAACTTTGTATGAATTCTCCACAGAAAGTTGCAGGGCCATTTGATTATTCTAACCTGCAATTTTATATATTAAATTGTTATCGATTTTTAATACATGTGTTGTATTTTGATATAAGAGTTGGGAGTTGATCAACACCTAATATATTGTTTGGATTATTAGATTTCTGTTGTTACTATAAAACTGTTTTTTTAGGATTGCCCTCAAGTCTTATGATGCTTTATTCATATAAAGAAGGTTAGTTGGTTCAAGCACTTTCATTCCAAGTTGCCTTCATATCTTTGTAATATAGAGTTTGATGAAGCAATTTATTTGCAGATTTAGGATCATGGCTCAGGCAGCAGACTGCTCAAATTAATCCATATTACTAGCTAGTTGATATATCTGAAAATATTTGTATGCAAAACGATGGTAAATTGATGTTATAACAGAATGCGACTGTTGTCAAACTGGCGAAGCAGTGCCTAGAAAGGAATCGACTAGTACACAACCTCAACAGCCTGAAAGCCCCTGCCAATTGATGCCATTGCTGCATCAATCACCACTTGTGTCTTCCTACTTAAAGTCGGCCACTTCTTTGCTTCACCCCATTTTCTTTATATCTCCAACCAAAGGGGCAAACTCAGTCACCTTAAGAGCTTCCTGAGGAAGATCAGTCGCAATTATGTTCTCGCTTGGAATTGGTTCACACCCTATAGAGAGCTCTGCCCACCTGGAATTTGCTACAGCACAAAATGACCCAACATTTTCTCAAAAAGGGATAACAAAGTCGTGGACGTGCAGATTCCCCTTCGTTCCAAGAACTGTTGTCCTGGGCTAATTTGGCAAGGAAAGAACCGTAAGAGTTTGCCACCTTTCCATCCACCCAAGTCAAGCAAGCACCACAAGATAAGATCACCCCTGCTTGGTCGAGTTCAGGATTGCAGAAGGCCATCCAGATCAGATTTAACACGGATGTCATTTTTAAGGAAATCTCCTTTCCCTACATACGAAAAGTTCCTTTGTACCTCTGAAAACAAATACGGTTTTAAGAAAACATGCAAAGAGAATTTTGAACACTGGTTCTGTATTTACTTTTCCTTCCACAAGGTCCATGTCATCTCATGTTAAGTTTTAGAAACCAACTATGGATAGGAGTTGTTGTTGGAAAATAAATTGTGCAACGAGTAAAACAGATAGAGGACAAGCCATGATGGGTTTCACTCGCTACTACAATAGATTTTTTTGGGTTCAAAATTAAAAAACCATCATAGAGGACACTGATGGTGTTTCTCAATGCTCCTCTACCATGGTTTTGGAAACCAAATGAGACAAATAAACAGGGCCATGGCCATGGTTAACAAGACTTCAACAAGAGAACTTGAAAAGAATCACCCCATAGAAAAACCACACAGTTTGATCTTCATTTGTAGTCTCATGTTAGGAATGCAGTTACGAAGTGAGAGCTTCTCTCTTGTTCAAGGCCAATCATTACTCAGATTCCGAGATGATCAAAGAATGGAAATAGTAAATCAGCATACTGAAGGTCACATCAAGAAGGAACTGATCATTAAGCCTCTAGTTGTTTAATGTTCTTCATGTACGTCTCATACAAATTAGGGACCTCATCCGTGTAAGGCAGCACAAACAACTTCTCAAACTTCTCCTCTGTATGAATTAGAATTGAACAGAGAGACTGTTTACTCTTAACAAGCTTATGCTCTTTCAGAATCTTCAAAACTTCATTCCTAGGCTTCACCCGTTTCTCCAAACTATAAGTAAAAAATGCAGGACATGAGGCCAAGTATGCAGGTGTATATTCAAGCTCTTGAATGTAGAATTCCAGTTTCTGTCTAATTGCAGATTCCGAGCAAGTCAAAACCAAAGGTTGAGTCCTGACCAGAGCAAAAATGTCAGCATCAGACCAACCAAAGCTCCTGAAGACACCAAATTTGTTATCTATTGTGGTCTTACTATTTCCACAAAGTACAATAAAACCATAAAAGAAGGCTCTGGACTCGTAGCGAGGAATACCCAATTCCCCTTCAACTCTATGCAAAACATCTTGAAGCCATTCAAGCTTCTGCAAACAAGTTCTTGGGCACCGAAAAATTAACTTTTCAATTTGATCATTGGAGAAACCGTAATTGCGGAACAAGACGAAGTTTGGAGCCATAATTTTGGAGATATTACTCCCAACAAGCCACGCATCTTTGTTGATAGCTTTAACAACCTTATCAGCCGAGCCGCCCATTACTAGTCTCAAATAACTGATGTTGGAAATGATATCTGTATTCAACCCATTCACACCTCTTCTCTTGATGAGCCTGACCAGATCCGAACCGGAAAAACCAAGGTCTCGAAGAGCCCTAATTTTGGGTTCTAGGGTTTCCTCCGGTTTGTGCCGTAGAATTCGAGGCACAGAAAAGACGATGTCTTTGATCTGGGTTTGGTCTAGATCACCAACTTGTCGGAAGAGATTGATAACTAATTGGGGATTGTGAGTGGATTTCAAGTGACTGACCTTGGAAGAAACGGAAACGGCTTCATCTCTGGAGAAACCAAGAGAATTGATAAGGAAATCCACCATCAAATTACAGCCCTTCTGAGCTGTTGTTGCCGACACCGGCACCCCATTTGCAGATGTAATGGTTGAGAAGTCGCGGGAAGATAATCTCAAGGGAGAGATACACAGTGGGCTTGCGAAGAGACGGCTTCGGAGCAGTATCAACATTTCTTCAATGGGTGAAATAAAAGTTTTGCGTCTTTTAAAATTAGGGTGTGCAACCACCACGGCTCAAAAAAGAAATAATAGGTCGATTATCTCGCTTCGATATCTTTGCACTGTCATTAATTCAGCAATTTAAATTTTTAATTTTTATTATTATCATTATTCATGTTTATAGTTTTCATCTCCGCAGTATCATCTCTTTCTATTAAATAAAATATTATTTTTTTTATAGTTTTGATCCGCGGTATAATTATGACTTAATGCGATTAATAAAGGTCATCCACTTATAAGTGATCGATTAATAGTCCTACATCATAATATTAAAAAAATGAAGTATAGAAATATTAAAATTAAAGTAAATATATAATAATGGGATGGAAATGAAAAATTCGGGACGATAAGTGAAAGAATTTTTTGTAAAAATAGGAGCGATATTTAAGAATTTAAGTATATAAATATTAAAGTAAATATATAATAATAGGACGGACTTAAAAAATTAGGTACGATAAGTGAAAAGACATTTTAGTAAAAATAGGAATGATAATTAAAAAATTTAAACGCAGTAAATAGCGACTCATTTCAATTTTGGCCTTAGGAATTACTAGAAATATTTGGGCCTTTGAATGAAAGTTGAGAGAAAGTCTTGAGGCATTTATAAACTACAACAATTAGGATGTATTTCTATCATGTAATGTAATCAGCTCAAATACATTCGAAAAATACGATAATTTTTTAATTTAATTTTTGAATTTTTATAATAATTAAATAAAAAATAAGATAAAAATAAAAAAATAAAAAAAATATGGGATTAATGAGTGTAAAAAATTTTAAACCGAAAAATTTGGGTGTAAAACGCGCACAGAACACACTGTGTGACAAAGTTAAAAGACATTCGAAAGGAATACATAGGTTGTTTTTTACTCCTCTTGTCTTTTATTAGATTTCTGTTATTTGCAGATGTATTTATTGAGAAGTCTTGGGAAGAAAATCACAAGGGAGATATACACTGTGAATTTACACAGCAACGGCTTCGAACAGTTTAAACATTTCTTCAACAAATATTGTTCACTTTTAAATGAAAGGCTGACTTCAACAATTATTTAAACGAAGTTTTTAATGTTAATAGTTCATGGCTCACTTTTTCGCTCTGTTTCTACTCCATTCCCTTCGTTTCACAAAACTTTTTCCGTTTCATAATAATTAATTTTTAAGGTTTAATTATAATAATTAAGAAGTGTATTAAGTATCTCTTAATTTTTTATTCTTACCCTCTCTTCACACATAAAGTGATCTCTTCAAATTCTTCTTTCATTAACTTTTGATACATTAATTGCTCCTTAATCTTAAATTAAGATTAAAAGGACAATTTTGAAAAAATGTACTCCCTCCTTTTGACAATAGTTGATGTTTAAGGTTTGATTACATTAATAAAGGAGTGTATTAAGTATCTCCTAATTTTCTATTTTTTGCTCTTTCTTCACACATGAAGTCTCTTTAAATTCTTCTCTCATTAATTTTTGCGAAATTAATTGCTTATTAGTCTTGAAATGAGATAAAAGGGCAATCTAGCTAGAAAAAAATGTAGTAAAAATATATAAGACATCAACTATTTTGAAACAAATTCTTATTTTCAAAAGGTCAACTATTGTAAAATTGAGGGAGTAGCAAAAGTGTTTAAAACATGAAACAATTTCTTATTTTCAAGAGGTCAACTATTGTGAAACGGAGGGAGTAGTAGATCTTTTATGATGGAACATAAAAACTGTAAGTTTTACTTAAGTACTCCCTCCGTTTCACAATAGTTGATATTTAAAGTTTGCTTACAATAATCAAGGAGTGCATTAAGTTCTTCCTAATTATCCATTTTTGCCCTCTCTTAACACATGAAGTTTTTTTAAATTCTTCTCTCATTAACTTTTGAGGCATTAATTACTCCTTAGTCTTGAAATGAGATAAAAGGACATTTCTAAAATAAATATGTAAAACATCACATATTTTAAAATAAATTTTTATTTCTAAGAGATCACCTATTGTGAAATAGAGGCAAAATTTCTTACTATTTCATTTTTATTCTTCAATTAATACTCTAAATTTAAAAATTTCTTCAAATTCTTCATTCATTAATAGTTTGAGAGTAAAGGACAATTTTGAAAAAGTAGTGTATAAATTTATAAAAAAATAACTATTTAAAAATAATTTATAGCTTCTAAAAAATTTACTATTGTGAAACAGAGGGAGTTTAATAGTAGCCTGTTTAGTGCTCCTCAATTCCATATGATTCCGTATTAAATAAAAAATAAAATTCCCTTTCGCTTTGTTTTAATTATACTAAAAGTGACATTTTTTCCTCATAATATATCGCTATTATGAAAATTAAACGAAATAGAGCGAGTACTCTTATGACAGTACAAAAAATATTTGGTCAATTACCTTAATTTTGGAAAAATATTTTGAAAATTATATTTATTTAATATTATGACAAGACAAAAAAATTGTTGATTATTTCATCTAATAATATTTTGATAATTAAGATTTTAAATCTAGAATGTAATAAATATATATTATATCATTGATCAAAATTAAATTTAATACACACAAAAAAAAAAAGATTTTTCCCTTTGAGGGAATACGTTTTTACTTTGTATCTTTAAGTTGGTGAGCATCGCCCAGGCCCAAAATATTAGAAAATCGATAATTGAATTGATCCAAACCGAAAGATAACTGCATTGATCAAAAGAGTTAATAAAACGAACCGAAATCGAACCGGATCGATTTGATTTAGTCCGATCCCAATTCATCCATTTAAAGAACCGCAGTTGTTCGAATCGAACCGATATTAGATATTTGTATTACAATCAATAAATATAAAAAATATATTAAAACTGCACGTAACACAAACTCAAGCAACAAGCCATATTTGTAAAACCCTTCAGTTCGATCCATATCCTGAGCCTGCTGCTATGGTAATAAGTATTAACCTTTTCGCGCTAAATTTGCATGAGCAATAACTCGCTGAGCATGCACATACCAGGAATATGTTTAAGTTAAGGAAAATGATTAATATACCGTATAATTCACCGCAAAATCAACCGACGTGCATTGCGGACTTGTACTACAAATTTGCTATGCGCCGTTGGGGGGCTCCATGTTATCGCTTTTCTTTTTGTTCCTGGTATCCTGCACCTCGCGTTCATGAGATCTACATTCAACTGTGCCCCGGAGACACGGTCGAAGCTTTTCCTTGTTTTATAGAAGTCGATCTAAAGAGCTCGAAAACAAGCTTTTACGGAGCTCGGAGAAAATCTTTCTTGAGGTTTACCAATCGTCTTTATTTTATGGGGAACCCGCGAAAGCGTTCCATATCAGCGCGTTCCTTTTGCATTTCCAAATTTGATCCCGAAAGCGTTCTTTAGAAATCTTCTATTTTAGGGATGGACTATTGGTCAAAAGGGGTGGGCCTAGTCTCTTCTAGTCACGTCGGTTGATTTTGCAGTGGATTTGACGGTATACGTAGCATGGTTCTTAAGTTAATTTAAAATGAAATGTATAATTATGTATATCAAGGCCTAGCAATAATGTAATTTTGGCTCAATAAGGCTCATCATTACTAAAATTCACTTTATGATCAAAATTTGGGCTCAATAATTTTTGGTCCAAATCGAATCGAAGACGTATGGCGTGGTTTAAATCGATTCTTTCAAGTAATTCGTTTGAAATCAAACCAGATCAAATCGAACTAATTACGTTGATTTTCGATTTTAGCTCAGAACTGCACCAAATCGAACCGTGTCCACTCCTAAGCACCGACATCAACCTAATTCTTTCATGTTAGAGGTTGATGGTCCAAGTCTCACACGAATGGGGGAATAAAAGTACACACATGTAATTAAGGCTCCAATCACGTATGCGATATTATGATTTTTGATTTTTCAAAGATCCCAAAATTTTCTCTTTATTTCTCTCTTACTTCATGACATCACATTTTTGATCGAACTCTAAATATGATATAATTTGGCTTCAATGGACATAATTGTTGTTAATATATGCAATATTTTGAAAACGAAAGATGTGGCAACGAAGATTTATGATGTTATAGACTATTTTAAGGATAAACATTTATAAAAGGACCACTGCAACTGAAGATGAAATTCATAAATAGACAACTCAAGTAACAGCAATACAGCACAAATAATAGACCCTGATAGAAATTCTGAGACTAGCTAGTAGCTAGTACAAAAACTAGCTCAACTTCACGGTCTCAGAGCCTCTGTCAATTGATGTCTTTACTGCATCCACAACCAGTTGTGTTTTCTTGCTAAGTGTTGGCCACTTTTCATCCGGTTTGGCAGCACTGGCCTTAACACTTGCGACCAACCTGGAGAACTCCCTCACCATGAGGGCGTCCTGCGGAAGATCTGTCACCACCGTGTGCTCTATTGGCTTTGGCATCCATTCAGTCCAAAGGTCGTTGGCGCAAGTTTCGGTAGCTGTAGTATAAGAAGCCTTGTTCTCTACACAAGGGATAACAAAGTCATTTAGATGCAGAGTTCCCTTTGTTCCGGTAGCTATTAAGTCCATGCTCATGTTGGAGAGGAAAGAGCACTCGAACGTTGCTACTTTTCCGTCTTCCCAATGCAAAGAGGCACCACACGCTAGAATCACTCCTTCTTTGTTGGTGACAGGGCCGCTTAAAGCACGTACGGTAGAAGGCAGTTCAAAATTAGCAGCCCACAGGATGGCCCTGATGGTGTACCATCCCATATCTCCAAGAGCACCAAGAGCATCGAGATCAGGCTTTACCCGAATGTTACTCTCGAGAAAATTGGGATCAGAAGAATAAGTGAAGCAGGTGTGTACCTATGAGATTCAGTGGAAGCTTCTCTTAGTATACATATATGGTAAAAAGGAACACATAAAGGAGGGTTACATATCACCATCAATTAGAGGCACTAGAAATCAAATCACCCAAAAGAGTTTGTAAAAATGACATATCTAATACAATTATAACATCAAACACTAGAGGCATTAGAAATCAAATCACACTCATGTTCTAGATCGTTTCCATGGTCATCCAAGCTTGAGAGGAATAAAGAGCAGCAAACAAGTGTTATATGAGGTAGCAAAACAGTTGTTGCTTATTTGCTACGCGGCAATGCTCATTCCATTTCTTGTGACTTCCGTATAAGAAATTGAGAATTTTTCGTAACAAATTAGCCAGCCTCAACGAGAGACTACTAAATCCATCAAATCACATGTCCATTGGATCCAAAAGGGAAAGAAAATTGTTTAGACCATTCACAAGTGTAAAAACAGAGCCCTGCATCAGCCCTCCAGATTGGCTTAGGTACTCCTTAGCTTATAACTCTGGGCTCTTATTATATGAAATTAAGGTTCCCTAAGAGGCTTAAAAGGTTGATGACAATTTTGAATAGCAGAAAGACAACAAGAGAGCTTATTTTAGTGCCAGAAACATTATAACATGTCAATAAGCTTCAATTTTAGGGCAAGCAAAAGGCAGATATAGGCGCGCGAAAAATCAAACAGTATTCATACTGCCCCAGAAAAACATATACCGATTTAAGCTGACCGAAGCGCTGGGGATCAGACAGGAACTCCCACATCTGAGCCGTCCTGGGATGGTGCATCCACATGGTAGCATCCATGAACTGCACCCCATTAGATTCACACGCACTGAGAATCGTTCCGAGGTCATCCGAGTTCAAAGCCACCGGCTTCTCAAGCAACAAGTGCTTCTTCTTCTCCGCGGCCAAAACCGCCCACCGCACGTGCAAGCTGGTGGGGAGTGGCACGTAGACGGCGTCGACTTCTGGGTCGTCGAGCACGGCCTCGTAGCTGCCGTAGGCCTTGGCCGAGGGAGGAAAGCCGTTTGCCGAGGCGAACTTCTGGGCCTTCTGGAGCGATCGGCTTCCTACGGCGTGGAGAACCGCGTTGGGAGCGAGTGTGATGGACCGGGAGACCTTCCGGGCAATGTTGGCGCAGCCCAGGATTCCGAATCTGATTTGGGTTTCAGCCATTTGGATTTTAAATTAAAGTGGTAAGTTTCTTTGATCAGAATTTGGATTACTACTAGACACTTGGTGGGTTTGATTTCAAATAGTATAATGTTTCAGTAAACAAGTGGAAGAGATTTGATTTTATGGACTCCGGACTAAGAAATGATTTGATAGAAGGCCGGCCGATAGCTGCTTAAATTTGACCAAACATGGAGAGTAAAAGTTGGAATTGGAACTCACTAATCATTTAATTACTCCATTATCTATCCTTGGTCATTGCTAGTGTTGGAACGGAGCGAATTTGGCTTTTAAGAAAATCTGGTCAGATTTGATTATATGGATGAATTTGCCAAATTACTGGGCTCCTTTCAAAATATTTTAGCTATCTCTTTCATCTTCTTTTAACTGGAAATAACATAAATAAGAGTTGAATCAGGCCTCTCTCCCTTCCTTTCAATCCCTATCAATTCCTCTATATATATAATTTGAAGCTTATAATTTTACTTTTGATTCCTTCTTAGCTACACAATTTTACCTCTGATTTTCTGCTTTTTTTTTTTTATATATATTCCATTATAAGATTTCACTTTTAAAAAATTAAATAATAGTTTTTAATATTTTTTATTTTTTTTCTCTCATTCTTAACATATGACTAGCGATAGTTATTTATCGGTCACAAATAGCGAGCGACGATGTTTGTAAATCACAAATAGAGACCAAATGTCAGTCGCTATTATTTTTTAATATTTTTAAAATTCATTAATGATATTTATTGATCGTATTATTAATATTAAATATTAATTAATTAATAATAAACTAATATCATTTAAATTAAACCAACTAATAATTAAAAAAATTGCAAATGCAATAAATTTATTAAAATTTTAAAAACATTTCAAAATTATTTACATGTACTCAAATAAGAGAACCTAAACCCTAAACTACATATAATCATCGCGGGCGCGCATCTTGGGCCGATAGACATCCTCATGCCCCACTCGGGGGCGGAGGCGACGGCTATTGTTGCTGCAAAAGCTGTTGGAGCAACTGGTTTTGTTGTTCAAACCGCTGTACCAACTGCTCATACAATTCTCGACATCGCCGTGCCTCCTCCAAAGCATCTGTTTAAGATGGATCACGTGGACTGGAATATTGATGCAGCTTAATCAAAAGTTGCAAATTACAAAAAATTTGTAAAAAATTATAATTTCCATGGAGACACGTAATCAAATATTCACATTTCATAAAATTCTGATTTAATCCTAAACATTTAACACATATTTACAAAACTTATTAGAAGAAATTTAAAAAAAATAAAAAAAAATTAAGGACATGAATATATATATATATATATATATACGATTTTGTGGGTGTGTGTGAAAATGGTGAGAGATAGATAGATAGATAGATATCATACCTTGGGGTCCGAATTTTCTATGGCATTTCCTATGCCATCTTCTATGCCATTCACGAGATGAAGACACGTGTTTAATTAACTCAAAACCAA
>JAOTQG010115425.1:0-11336 GCA_025631175.1 Iris virginica
CGCCGGAGCGTACGAGCGAGGCCACGCCTTGCTCATCACTTCAGGTGTTTCTTTGCTACACAGGTAATCGCAACAATTATCACTCGGAGCCATTATCCTGCCTACACGTGGATCGAACATATCCAGGCTCGATCAGAAAGTTTATAAAAAACGAACCGAAAAATGAAAACCGAAGAATCGATTTTTAATATTTTTGGGTTGGTTTCAGTTTTGAAAAATAATAAAATCAAACTATTGGTTTGATTGCGGTTTTGATCAAAAATGACCAAAACTGAACCATGATCACCCCTAGTTTGGATGGTTGGTTTCTTTCGTGTGTTTTGAAAAATTTTGGTTTTTTAAGAAATAATTGGATTTTAATGGTGTTAGATATTTTATAAATACCAAGAATGTCCTTATGAGAGAAAGAAAAGATGAGAGAGAAAAAATTATATTGGAAAGAGAAAAAATTAAATTGAGAAGAAAAAATACAGAGAGAGGAGAGAGAAAAGCTTTATGGAGAAGATAAAAAGAAAAAAGAGAAAAATTGAATTGAGAAGAAAAAAAAGGAAAGAAGAATAAAATAATTAATATAGAATGATAGAGATAGTGATAAAATAATAGATTTATGTTATATTTGAGTTTTAAAAACCTGAATAGTAAACACGAATGCCAATAAACAAATCACAAAAAGCGTATAAATCAAGGTGGCGAACGCCACCAATGTTGTGTCACACTTTTAAGATTCAGTTAGTTAACACTAGGGTATATTAGGGTGTGTTTTAGATGGATAGTTTTTAGTTATTTTTATAATAATTAAAATAAAAAGTATGAAAAAAATAGATAGAAAATAAAAATATGAAATTAATGAGAGAAAAATTAAAATAATCAAAACAAAAACGAAAAAATGCATCAAACAAACATACGCTAAGTAACCAACATTGTGATTTCGAGTCATTCCTATTGTCCTTTAATATTTGATTTACAACGGAGTATGAACGAGAGAATGATGACTACATTGAGCTATTTAATTTATTTTTAGCTAATATAAATTATATAACACAAAGTACGTGGTGCAACTTTTTTACTTCTAAAATAGATTATAGATTAATGTTAAGAAAGTATAAATTCGTTTATACTCTCTCCTTCCATTAATTAAGATGAATTAATTGTAACTATTTTACCACAAACAACCTTTAATTTCAACTAAGTGAGAAAGAATACGTAATATTTTATATAAAATCAAGCAACTATGAATTTTTTGAACTATTTATGTAAAATTGATATGCATGTTTGACTCATACTCCCGTCTTATAATTAGGGTCGTAAATGAGTAAAGTCAGTTCGTGAATTCAACTCGTTTCGATTCGTACTAATTTTAAGAGCTGAATCAAATACAATTTTCAGATTCGTCATATTTAGTAAGTCCGACTCGACTTAAATACAATTTTCAGACTCATCATTTTTTACAAGTTCGACTCGACTCGACTTGTAATGCTTATGAATCGGCTAGTGAAGGACTTATTAAGGGTTTGACTTGTTAAAGTCCGACTCGACTCACCATTAACATGTCTAAATTTTAATCTAGGATATCCAAATTCACCAACATAAATATGAATAAGTCTCACGCCGGACGGTAGAGTGTAGTGCCGGCAAAGTATGTTGTACAATGGAGAACGTTTGAGAGCCGTAGTGACTATGTTTAGTTATGCTTCTTGTTAAGAGAGAGAGACCGAGAGTTTTACTGTGCAAATTTGGACCTTGGCCTGTATATTCTTTTTGGCAAGACTTGCAAAGATCCATTAAGGTCCGCAAAATTCATGATTCGCAATGTCTCACGTAGGCTCGCGAAGATCTTGCAAATCCGTCACGAGCCAAACCAAGCCAAGCTTATTCATTTTAGGTTCGATTCGAGTACGTAAAAACTCAACTTGTAAAAAAATGTGAAAAGCTCGTCTTGAGTGCGTAAAAATTTGACTCGGCCCGACTCATTTACGGCCTACTTATAATTAATATGATTTAAATTGTTCAAAAAACTATTATTTATTTAGATAAAAAATTATTAACTATTCATTTCTGAATGAAGTATGTTAAGAACAACAGTTAAGCTTTGAAAAAATTAAAAATAATAATATCAAAAATGAAAATTAAATTAATTATGAATGTCATTATTATATTTCTTTTAATTTTTAATGTAAAAAATTATCATATTGATGATGCCTTGCTCGTTAGTCGTTGTCCCTGTAGAAAAAACGAAAACAAGCAAATAGCCATTTCTCCTCCGGTTCCAATCCACCAGAGCCTAGCGAAGCTGACCTCCCCTATCCCCTTCTCGTCCAATTTGGGATTTTCCAAATTTCCCTTTTCTTGATTCCTCTTCGAACACCCGTCTTTATTCAATTCAATCTTGGTTTCATTTCTGTTGAATTCTAGGATGTAGATGTTGGAACTTCAATCTGGGTAGGTCGTGGTTTCTTGAAATGAAACTGCTGAGTCAACAATTACTCAAGTTAGACAGGTAATGCCAAATACCCCGCTTGACCCAATTTCTTCCTTTTTACCTTTTTCTTCTTGATTATTCATGTGCCATTCTTGCTTTAGGTTTATGGATTCATAGATGAGGGGTATGCTATTGAGACCCAAATTTTGAAAGATATTGCTGGTTTTTACTCTTATATGGGTTGTTACTGGTTCTTGCACCGTTGAGTGTCTCAATTGAAAAGTGGAGGTTATACTTTGGACCGAGCATCAAATGCTCGAGTTAGATGCAAATGTTCCACCCTTTTGTTTGATCTGAATCCAATGCTGTTATATAAATGATACAGAGCATATAGTTTTGTTAATAATTGTGGCAGACAAGGAGAGTGCTGGCTGATGGTGACCCACATGCTCTCTCTCTCTCTCTCTCTCTCTCTCTCTCTCTCTCTCTCTCTCTCTCTCTCTCTCTCTCTCTCTCTCCTCTGACATTGATATCCCCTTATCTTACAGCCGCGAATGGTTTCACTTCCAAACTAATGGCCAATGGGTTCCACTCTTTGTTGGCTTATCTGTTCCGAAAAGGAAACCCATATTTTAATAATGTTCTTGCTTCTAAAGGATGTATTGTTTCTGCTCAAATCATTTTAAGAGGCAAAACAGTTTGGTAGATGACTACTTGATTGGTGTTATATCTTTGTATTGTGTGTGTGAATGCCAACAGTTCATTTCATCTTATTTATGGTTTCCTAACTTAGACCTTTATGGTATTGCCACCTAACAAACATCACCATCTTTCCTTATTTTAAGTCCCATGAACATATACCAGCTGCACCTGCTAATAAGTCTTCATCATACGCTGTTGAATTGGGATCCACATGACTACACTTCCAGAGCTCTGATTAATTTTCTCCCAAACTGAACTTGGAGCTATCTTGGTAGGTAGTTATATTGCTGTTATATTAGGTGCCATAATTTTATCCATTATGTATCTTGGTTTCTGATTGCCAGCTACACTACTCACTGGTCAAACTATACTAGTTTATGCTTCTAGGTTCTCTTCTCTATCCTGTGTTCAAGAAAGTCCATTCTCTTTGTTTCTTCGCTCATTGAAATATTAAACACAAACACAAACCTGGAGGTAGAAAAGATTTGATGTCGACAATTGCAATCAACAAACCCAATTTCGGTAACCCTGCCAGCTATGGAACGAGGAATTATCAAAATATCCGAAGAAATTGTTCTTCTCCTTGGATAATGTGAGTTTGTATTATTAACTGCTGGAAGCCCGGATTTCATTTTCAGATCCCACTTGGATACGAGTCTAATTAGCTTTTGTGAACATATAGGTCTATGAATTCTAGCTCTTCCCAGGAATCAAAAGAGGAGGAGTTTTCAATACAATTTCAGAAAAATTTGATCTCTCAGTTTGAACCAGTACGTTCAAGTCCAACCAATCTTCAATTTGACCGGCTGCAGACACCGGATGAAATCTTTACTGAAGATAAGAAACTTGAGTTTGGCAATTTTGTTGCCCGTGAGGCAGTGCTAGACGAAGAATATTGGGTAAGCACTGCAAATTGATTAGTGGGTCCTCCCTCCTAAGCCATGCTAGTTTTACCATTTTATTGTTTTGATTTAATTTACTTTAATTTTTGTGATTTCACAAATGTTCAAGTCATGGCTAACTTCTGGCGGTAGCTGCTTTCATATGTTTGTGGCAGACAGCGGCATGGCTGCGAGCAGAAGCTCACTGGGAGGATAGAGAAAAAGAACGGTATTAGTTAGATATATATCTTTATATTTATTTTAGCAGTGAAGTACTAGAAATTCCTACTTGGTAAGCAAGTGCACATTCATATTCATTAGTTAATGCAACTGATTGTAGCTCTCGTTAATAACTCAGATATGCTGATAGCTACAAAAGGAAATTCGCAGAGCAGGTGTGTTTCCCTTGAAAATCATCCTTTCTTGTTACTTGCCTGAAATGGATATGTAAAGCATAATATACAGAAGGATCTTACTTCCTCTGTATACTAGGAGTTTAATACTTTAAAGAGGCATCACAAAGCACAACTTGGACAGAGGTGCACCTGCATTGTCGCGGTATAAACTTTCGCAGAATTTTATGTTGCTTTCCCTTCTTTTTTGTTTTGTTTTGTTTTTTGCATTTATCTTGTTGTCTTTGGTATTGGATTAAAAGGATCAGCCAATATTTGTTGGAAGTTTTTTGTTGAATACTTTTATAATTTTCATTTTAGGTAAAGAAGGAACATGGGAACCAGAGGCATACAGTAATAAAGAGTGTAGTTGGAACCCTTGATCTAAGCATACGGCATTTCTTGCATGGAGAGACCTTTCCTGGGGTAAATAGTCTTCTGATTCATGAATTGAAATTCATACAGTAGTTTGTGGACTGAGGGGTATAATTCTGTCTATTTATAGGAAAAAGTGAAAGCCTCCTTATTCTGCAGCATTGACAGAAAAAGCCCTATACACAGATATGGTTATGTGGCAAACTTATGCGTAGCCAAATCAGCACGTCGCCAGGGTATTGCAAGAAACATGCTACATTTTGCCATTACGTCTGCTAAGTCGAACGGTGAGATGATTAAACCTTGATCCTATCCATGCTTGAATTTCTCATTGTATTAAGAGGAGAAGCATAACTTTTTTTTCTGAAAGCCCAATTTGCCTGCTGTAGGTGTTGAACAAGTGTATGTACATGTACATAGGAAAAACATAGCTGCACAGGAACTGTACCAAAAGATGGGCTTTGAGGTATACCATATTATCACCAGAGTTTGTATTCAAGTGGGTTCAATTGGAAAATTGCTGTTCTTTCTTTTATTATTTTTCTCTAATGCTAGTTTTACATTCCATTCAGGTAGTTGAGATGGCGAGTTCTCAGTTGTCAGAAGATAATACGTTCTTGCTCTCCTACAAAAGATAGCTAATAGATATTCTCATAAATGTATGTAATGCAAAGATTACAGAAGCTCAGCTTAAAACTGGGCCCAGGTGTGTACAAAATTGGCATCAAATTTCATAACCATTGTTTCCAATCTTTTACTTGATGATAATTCATTATCAATGTATCATTTTACAGAGTGTCATATTGCTCCTGTGTGCTATGTATGTGGCTCTGATAAGTATGTGAGAATAATGTATTTAAATTCTAATATATTGGTGTAATGGCACTAGATGATACTCGGTGCGACTTTTACATAATTTACAGTAGATTGTGTAAAACTTATTTACTGGAGGATGAAAAAGACAGGGTTCTGCTACCCAGAATTAAAAGAGCAAGAACAAGAAAGTTCCTCTGGTGTACTAATTCTTGAGAGACTAAATGAAAACCAATAGAGTATTCAACAGAAGATTTCTCAATTGCCTCACCTTTGATACGTGTCAGTATGAACTAACTGTGTCTTTAAACCAAGCATTGCCCATTATCCCGCAAGGACAAAAGAATAGCATCTTGTGTTTGTAGGTACGAAACATCCCTCAGCAGTGACACTGAATAGCACATTGTCTTTTTGTTTCACATTTGAACTATATCATGGAGGTTGCCACTTGCTCAATGTCCAACTTGTGAAGGAAAAGGTGTAGTAGAATGATACCTTCGGAAGTTTATCTTGAACCAGATGACAGAGTATCAACCTCTCCTCTTCGGCGTTCCATTCTTGCAAACTATGATATTTTTGCTTCACTGTCAATCTTATCGGTTCACTCATCCCATACAACAACAACAATACGAATGAAACTGTTTGTCCTTGATCTAAGAACAAAAGTGTCGCTCATTTTGGTAAGGAGGGAGTATCTATGTGCAGCATGTTGGTGTACATATGTGGTAAATCAAACTCCTTGAAGAGGGAAAAGATCTCAATAAGCATACTCCAACTCATGGATAGAATCATAGAAGCCGAGTCTGGAGAGTAGAGTCCTTCATTTGCTGAAGTTTCAATGTATGATTAATAATCATAATTAATGGCGCAGAAAACAATTAGCTTGGGTGATGTTGAGAAACTCATGGGTGTTGGCAGATCATTTTGCAACACGAAGCATCCATTGTATATCTATTCTAAAACAAAAACTGCCAAAAACTTATCCAACGAGAATGATTTAAATGAATCTTCTTTTTCCACATAAATAAAGAAATGTAAAAAGATATTATAAGTACAACATCACGAGGCTGCTAGATTTCAACTTGTATCTTGCTGCCTTAGAAGTCACAGCTTCATTACTCCGCAGCCCTCAGCAAATGTTGATTTACTTGAGGTATGATTTTATTATGGTGTGTTTTTGTAGTGAACTATGTTGTTTGCTCAAAAGCATGGGAGAGGTATCTGCCTACCAGATGCTTGAGAGTTGAGATGATCAAAGTCTACTTGAATGAGTGAGCCCTTGAAGGTTGGGATCTTGGACCTGACAGAAAAATAGTGAACCTTCTATTTACCTCAACTTGGCCAGGAATCTTTTTCAGCTCCCTTTCTTCCATTAGGCTTTTCCATCTGGCTGCATCCTTCCACCTACCAGCTTCAGAATATATTTTAACCATAAGAACATAGAATCTAATATTATGAGGAGCCAATCGGAACAATTGATCTGCCACGAGTTCCGCGAGCTCAATATTACCATGGATTCTACAAGCACTTAGCAACGATCCCCAAACATTCACAGTGGGTTCCATTGGCATATTCTTGATAAACTCGTATGCTTCTAACAATAGTCCCCCTCGCGCAAGAAGATCAACCATACAAGAGCACTGCTCAATGCCAGGCTCGAGGCAGTAGTCTTTCCTCATGGTTTCAAAATGCTCCCTCCCTTCGTTGACCAATCCGGAGTGCTTGCAAGCTGTCAATACAGCAGTGAATGTAAATATATTTGGCCTAACTCCTTCTTCTCTCATCTTTGAGTAGAGTCTGACAGCATCCTCACCATGCCCTTGAGACGCATAAGCAGTAATAATTGATGTCCAGGACACGACACTTTTAAGAGGCAAGCTGTCAAAGACATCCTTGGCCAAATCTACATTGCCACACTTCGCATACATATTAATCAGAGCATTCACAATTGAAACGTTGTTCTCGAAACCTCTGCTTCTCGCAAGCTGATGCGCCAATTTCCCAATATTCATAGCTCCTAGACTAGCGCAAGCTGAAATAAGACTTACCAATGTAATATAGTCAAATTCCATCTCTTCCTCTTGCATCCGTTTGAATAGTTTAATTGCATTTGCACCAGCATTATTCTGTTCATACACAGCAATCATTGCGTTCCAAGACACCAAGCTTTTAACTGACATATGATCAAACAATGATTGGGCTATTTCAACATTGCCACACTTGCCATACAATGCAATCAAACTATTAGTAAGTGAAATATCTGAGTGCAAACCCAATTTAAGTCCATAGCCATGAATCAAGTTTCCCAAGCAAATAAACTTGAAACTGGCACATGCAGGGAGAACGCTTGCAAGGGTGACTGCGTTTGGCCTTGTTCCGGATGCTACCATTTCAAGAAATGCACTCAGACCCTTCGCTGAAAACCCATTCTGTACATACCCCGCAATCATCGAGGTCCAAGAAACTATATTCCTTACACCCATCTCACTGAAAACAAGTTCCGAGTCGAAAGTTTCCCCACTTTGCGCATACATCGTAATCAATGAGCTCTGTATAAACACATCAACACCAAACCCACTCTTGACAATATGGCAGTGAACCTCTTTGCCTTCCCTTAACGATGAAAGCACGGCACAAGAGCGAACCAACGACGGAAAAGTAAATGCATCCGGCATCACCCCGTTTAGATGCATGTCCCTGTAGATAAATATGGATTCTTGGCATGGACCCAGATCAGCATAACCACGAATCAAGGTGTTCCAGTGGAAAACATCTGAATGAGGCATTTTTTCGAACAGCTTGCGTGCATAGTCCATTGTTGGGGCCAAGGACACGGCGAGGGTAATGAGCTTGGCTGACAATTGGCAATCTTTGTGGGACCCATTCGTGAGGATGAGGGCGTGGATTCGTTTGAGTTTGGACAGGGAGGAACATGTATTTAGAAGATTGTTGAAATGGAGTGGTGTGTAGTCTGTACGGAAAAGAAAGGAGATGGAGAAACTTGGGTGTATTTTCCTAAGGAGGGAACCAAGAGAGTTAGCCAGCATGAATGGAAGGGCATATCACTTCGACATAATTTGCAGCTTATTATTAAGGTTTCATAGGAGTATGATCTTTTCTTATACTATGTATACTTAAGCTCGTAATCAACTCTTAAATAAATTGGGTGCTAATCCAACATGCTGCATGATAAATTGGGTGTTAATTACACATATTGTCCCTATACTCTTAAAATAATTTGGGTGCTAATCCTTATACCAAAAGTATGTTGATAAAGTAAATTTATGTTTCACTTACTGTATGATACTATTTAGAAATTTATAGAAGATTAAAGACAATTGTGATTCTCTTCCATTTTCCGAAAGCATAAAAAAAATGATGAACACAATTAGACATTTCTTGATTACCAAACATGTTTTCAGTAGCAGCCAAATTAGTATCAAAATGACTAGCATATATGACAAAATAATGAGCATTGAGTCCAACTACTACTTCTATGATTGTTGTAGACGCAATCTTGTAAGATGCATGTGAACTCCCGTAGCCAGATCAATAGTACATAAAGTTTGAAAACCACGTACAAAAGTTTAATGATGGTTACTGAAATGCATTGGGTCATTGTTTGCATGCATCATTATTACCACTTAAAAATCGTTGAAAATCAATTCATATATATCTAAACAAATAAAATGCATTAATAATTTCTTTGAATGGGTATGAAGGATTGAAAAATGACAATTGAGTAGCAAGTTTAGCAAATTAGTTGTTTATTACTCAACCTTAATTAGAACATTCAAACTGATTGTATATAAACAATTTTATTTGATTATACGAGAATATTCGAGTCCGTAGTTGCTAAGTACCCAATTTAAAATGCTCAATTTTCACTCATAACTATACATATACTAGACTACTTGAACCCCAAAATTTTCCAACATAAATGTGCAAAGAGTAGTTGAGTTACATACGTGAAATGATGCAAAATTTGTGCAATATTTGTGCAAAGAGACGCAAGTGTGACTTAGAGCAGTTCGAAGCAGCTGGAGGGGATATAATGTCCCACATTAGGAATCCGATACACGGATCCATTCCCGCCGTTTCATTCTCAACTCAAATTCTCAGAAGCTTAAGCTTATTCAAAAAGAAAAATAAAGGACTCATAGTAGCACTAATGAATCCAACGATCACTAAAATATGGATCAAATGGACACCAATAGCTATCCTCCATCACCCATAAACAACCCGTATAATGATAATACCGTGGTAATGATATCCATTACCATTACTCTACCAAAAATTTCGGTACGGTATGGTAATGGTAGGACAATTTTTTGTAGAGATTTTTTGATAATTTTCGGTATGGTACGATAGGATCATCGGTATGGTAGGGCAATTGGTATTTTTTTTCCACCCCTATTTAGCAACATACACCTCGGATTCGGAAACACTCGTGCAAGGCAGACAGTATTAGAGGTGGTTTCGGTAGGACAACCTTACCGAAACCTCATTACCATTACCATTACCGAAAAATTGATAATGCAAAATTCATTACCATTGCCTTACCGAAATTTCGGTATTACCGAATTCGGTAGGGCAATGACAATACCGAGTTTCGATCCAAGTTAAAAAAATAATAATAAAATAATAAAGGATTATGACTCTTAATGATTAACCTAAGTGTTAATATAACACATTTAATAAACTTGCAGTATATTTAAACAAACCTTTACATCAAACACATTTAAATATTTTACATCAAAAGTGCATACATAATACATGAATATTAATTATTAAAATTTCAACATCCTGCACTATATATAATGCTGCAGCAGCAGCAGCAACAACAACTCATATAGAACACATTTGGATCATTCTTTTTTTCAAATGATATGTAAATTGAGAGAAATCAGTGAATCACATTGTATGTAAAATCCTAAAATTATTAAAATTTTTATATAATATATATAATTACTAAATTGCCCCTATTTCAGTACGGTAATGGTAATACCGTGGTAATGAAATCCATTATCATTACCCTATCAAAAAAAACCGGTACGGTACGGTAATGATAGGAAAATTTTTCGGTAGAATTTTTTTGATAATTTTTGATATGGTACGATAGGGCAATCGATATGGTAGGACAATTGATATTTTTTTTTTCCACCTCTAGACAGTATAAGAGTCCCACCCTCATTTTGATGGTATATTATGCACTAATTATTTTTTATTGGGTTTTTATCATTTTAAGTTTTGGTGAGAGTTCAAAATTGATGCCAATATACCAAAATAATTAATTTAGGTCCTCATATTTCATTTTTGTTTCAATCAAGGGATTTTTGAACGATTTCGTTAAAAATCTAACGATATTGAACTCACGTGCAAAATAAGTGATTTTTCAAGGATCTTTTTGTCATTTAGGATCTAAATTGAAAATTAAAAAAAAAACCCCAACACCCACCCCCCCCCCCGCGCCCTCCCATCCCACGGGGCTCTCTCTCTGCTCCTCCCTCTCCTCTTTTCTCCCTTTCTCTTTGGAAAGAAAAAAATCCAAAGAAATTTTCCGCTGGGAGACTCACCCGCCAATGCTAGGTGCGCGACTCGGGTCGGACTGGATTAGTAAGGACATAGTCCTTGATATCAGTTAGCAACCAAAAAAAAAGGAAAAAAATCAACGCCTTGCATCCCTCAAAATACTCTTCTGAATCAACAACACATTACACCCCGTCGCCTTAATCTTCTTTATCATCCCCAAAA
>JAOTQG010115447.1:6248-22007 GCA_025631175.1 Iris virginica
TTATCATTATTAGAGCTATATATTAGTTTTACAATATGTTCATATACGGTTAAACCATTTTTGAACATATGGTTACCATATATGAACATATATAAAATAATTAAAGATACCTATATATTATTTACAACATCTGCTTTGTAAGCTATATATTAGGCACCTTCTGTTCATATAAAATTTAATATACATTATTTCATAAAAAAAAAAAACAATCATGTAAGGCACTTAAATAAAAAATAGCCATCGACGAGACTCATAAAGTTAGCTAATATAGCGTTCGTTGGCAGTTCGGAATCAGATCACTTGCCAATCGATAGTTTTTGCTCTCTATCGTATAAGTCGATTACATATATTTCATGCGCATCTTATACTACATCTTCCAGTTCATATGGCCTGTCAATCACATAAACTGGAAGATGTAATATCAGATAGGCATTCAAATAAATTGGGAGGACACATACATCTGAAAGATGAGCATGAAATGGAAAGAAAAGGTTATGCTGGCTGTTTATAACGAAGGAGGAGCAGGAGGGGATGTGCCTAATATCGGGAGGAGCTTGTTTGTAAGAGGGGATGCGAAGTAGATACATCACTGAGTGTATCAAATGAGTACTATATATAGTATACAACAAGTAAGGACAAATTATACTATAAAGTGGGCAGTTGAATCTCTGTACAGTTATATGGGGGTGGTGGCAGTTGGCATTTATTATTTGGGATCTATACATGCAACTTGCCCTAAAACCTAACATTCCAACCAATGGGGTTCTTTTCTATATAAAGACATGCAAGGTGTCCTGAAGTAAGCACCATCATATTGTTATATTCTAAAAATTGTTGTCAGCCTATATCATGACATCCCCGAAGAAAGCTACCAGTAATTCAACCCAAGGATCTTCGACTGGGGATTCCCCCTCGCCAGCTAAATTGGCCGTGCCCCGTTATGCTGATGCAGCCACAAGCGGAGCCCTCCCGACTTCTCAACTCTTGACACCTACTCCCTGGAACAAGCGCTTGATTGAGGTTATCACCCTGGACGACTCAGATGATGAAGCGCCAAGTGGAAGTGTTGCAAAGAAATCTAAAGTCACTCACCTGATAGAACGTCTCCATTCTCTGGTGCCTCCAAAGAGTAATGTTAATTCATCAAGGACTGCGTTTATACCATACACTCAGCCACCAAATGTGCCTGCGCCAGACAAGGACAACGTCAAGTATGTGGTTCTTTAACATACAACATATTTGCTAATTTAGCACGATGGTTAATTGTGATTTTGTTTTTTCTATAGGTCCATTGGCAACAAGCGTGGGAATAACGAGCTTTGAATGATGATGAATCCTCACCTATGATGCCTATATATAACCATCTACAACTATGTTAATCGCTGTAGTATATAGCAACCTAGAGTTTTGCCTCATCTCGATGGTTGGAGATAGTACATTGTACTTGAGACCATCATAGCTGACTATTTTGGCGATACAACCATGTGTAGTACAAGTCAATATCCCAGGGTTGGTTGTATTTTTGTTAGTTGTTCTAATCTATGTCTACCATTATCAACAAGGTTGCTGGCTAATATTAAAAAAAAATGTAGAGAATCGACTAATGTGATGTTATGTGACTTGTTATTTACCAATGTGATATGGAAAACATAGTATATTAGTTTAACATATGTACCCATGATATTGTGTAAATTTACCTACTCAAGGAACACGTTGCACAATATCCTCCACTTTCACCTCCTCCACTGCTGAATTGCCACCCACGGACTGGTTTTCGCTGCCAACGATTAAAAAAATAAATGTACAAAGTGATAATGGTAAACATGCGTTTAATCAACTGGTTTAAACTATCAATGGCAGATGTGTAGGATTATAGTCAACGTACCTACTATCAATGGGGACGTCGCGGTCCACATACACCGGACAACCATAATAGACTATTGCTTGAGTAGGAGGATGTACTAATCGTGGAGTCGAGTTCTCGCCGTTAGTTGAGATGTAACTCACATCTGTGTGCAAAACTACACTTGCTTGTATATCATTCTCAATAGCATTGCTCATAGCGCCTACCCATCTTGAGGCCCTTTGAGGGTATGTAACCCTACGCGCACGACCAAACGCAAATCATTACGGCGGTAGGAACACCGCCGTGTTGGCGGGGGATCAGCTGAGACGGCGTGTCGCTCGCATGGTGCCACCGATAATTTAATATTGTTATATTGTATTTTAGTAAAAAATACGGGGTGTATCTTTTTGGGATGTAATTGAGTTCATCTACCAGACTGCACATTATTAATTACTGCAGGGGGTGATTTAGGTTATTGGGCGCCGCATCTGCACTGGAACCCATCGGCAGTGACAAGTCTTGTCCATCAATGGTTTAAACTGAGCTGGTTGACAGGGGTCCCATAGATGAAGTCAACCTTGTGTAGAAGGATATGAACCATGCATTAATCATGTGTTGGTTCCCGAGGGCGGCTCTGATATATTTGCTGTGAGGTGATGTCACCAGAGTATCTCAGTTGGATTTGGGAGCTTCTATGAACTATATTGAACCCAGACATCATGGAGATAGTAGCATTTATATTGCACCCATACATTTTGGGTGAAGTCCTTTGTGCATTAATGGACAACCTGTCCGGCATTTATGAAGCTAAGATAAATGATGTGGGACAAGGGGATAGGGAAGCGTGAGAAAATACACCCTATTTAAACCAAACTTGTAAACTTACTATGTATCAACCCACCAGTGTCCACATCCCTGAAGTTGTCAAACGAAGCACGGTCTAGGTAAGACGATCAATATCTGCTTCTTGTTACAGCATTAATGAAATTATTATTTGCATGATGGCTACTCACTTCTTTGCAAGCTCTTGAACAGGACAATCGCCCAGAAGAATACAAATGGGTCAAGATGTGTATGTTGTATTCCGTGGTCGTCGGACCGGTATATATTTCGACTGGAATATGTGTCATGCCCAAGTCAGTGGTTATCCGAATAATGTCTACAAGAAGTTCAAAAGCTATGCTGCTGCCATTGACGCGTGGAAAGGCTTCAATGAAGCTGGAGGTGGGTGCGTGGATGAAGATGTTGGTGGTCCAACCAGCTCAGTTCGTGAACGCGATGTAGTTCGCCCTACCAATGTTCAACCTACTAACGGCGCGATTGCGTTTAGTTTCCTGATGGGTGTGATTGTAACACTTGTTGCCGTCAAGTGCTATTACTACTAATGTCGTCAACTTATACCAAGATTTCAGTAATGTCAAGAAGATGTTGAACTAATGAATGACTACGACTATCTTTTTGGAAGATTAATGATATCAACATTGAACGATCATGAAATACATAATGACATCGACGTTCAGTAGAATATGTGATGTTGAGTTATCAACATCGGAAAATGCCCATATTGTATTCATATGTGATGTTGAGTTATCAAAATCACAAATACAAGATTCTACAAACACCATAGCAAATTCTAACGCACAAACGCTAAAATAAAGGCCCATGTTGCAATTGGTCGTTCCACATTTGCATTGTTAGTCCATCGCGGAAAATGCCCATTGCATTTACCTCTGCCGGAGATGTGTCGAATTGAATATGGGGTCCAGTTGGATGGTTTCCATCAACAGTCTGTTCATTATCACCGCCCGGACCGCATTCAACACCGTCTCTTTGGCGCGTCAAAGACCGTGTAACTGGCCGATGAGATACTAGGGTACTTCCCCTACGACGTCGCCTCAAATTGCCGCGCTGATTCGCGATATCTCCGGAGTCATTCATGGTTGGGGTGGTATTAAGGTTTCTACGGAGTACAGTATGCCGAGGATAGTAGGGTACAAGTTGGGAGATAAATGTGTGAGGAAAGTGGCACGTTTCTCTGTAAAAGATGTGACTCTTGCCCAGGGGTCGACCGAAAGATCACACCACATTAATAAACGCCTCAACTCCCCGTAAATATGAGTCCACGCATTCGGCTTCATTCAAGAGTTCCTACAATGCAGGGGGCCTCTACATAAGCACACCGGAACTCTAGGGGCCAACTAGACATGCTAAGTACGGGATGTACCATATCAAGGGCCCACCGTTTTAATGAACTTGCAGATAGTGGAATGATTACCTATCCGGTCTGTGTAGTACTGCACTCCCTCCCCTCCAATGTGGTTCAATCCTTCTAAAAATGTACATGCCCTTATTACAGGGAGTTACCTTTTTAAAGCAAACCGTTATTTTTAATGATCATCTATATACTATGGCAAAAAATTCAACATGCAAGAAATAGAAAAATGGACACAACATGTTGTAGGTCAGTTTTTCAAAAGATGATTGAAGATTGCGACAAAGAAGAATATTTTCTCCTATTGATAGGTTCAGTAGTTAGATGGGATAGTAGGGATCCCCCCATGCAATTATTAATGTTGATTATTTTTATTTGAACTAACAATTATGCATCTGGACTTGAAATCCTGTTAAGTAAAAATGGTGAATTTGCACAAGATTTACGTTTGTTCATTCATACCATACAATTATATGTATCCTTAAGTACAACCAAGGGCATTTTAACCCTACATATACAAAAATACATCAGAAGATTACATCCGTTGCGTTCGCGTCGGGTCGTGAGCAAAAATACAATTTCCTACACCAGATTCATCCAAAAAAACTTTCTTCGCCATCAACCAACATCCAAAAACCCCTTGGATGCTATAGTCTACAAAAACCTGTATGGGTCTTCTGCAGTATCTAACTACCACCATCGTCCTTCTGCAAGGGTATGTATGAATGAACATAAAGTGGTTAGTACCTTTGCATTACCAAATACGTACTAGTTAATATTGTAGTAAATATTAACTACACTTGTTTCAAGAGTGGAAAACTCCCAGAACATATATGGGTTGGACCCTCACTTGCATGCATCAAAGATTTACATGTAGTTAATTTGGGGTAAGGAGATAAAGCTACAATAACACTTAACTAAATACAATTTACTTACTGTGACCTTAACCCTATTCTTGATGCTCCTGGTCCGGTGGTACAGTGGATGGTTCAGTTGTGACGGTCTTCATCATTCCTTCCGCTGGTGTGCATGCTCGAACACCATCCAATTGGCTGATGAGATCAAGTGTAGGCGGAGTACCACCGCAAGTTGGTGTTGTAACTGGTTCCTCTTCAACAATCACGTTGCTTCCTTCGGCGCGCAGGGAAATAACCACCACGTCACTGTTGGACATCCTACTCCGCCCCCTATCAAGGTATCCTAGCCGTCGGTTGTGATATGCTCTGGGTACCCTAGGTGCTAAAGCCCTCCGAACGATTGGTAGAAGGTTATTGACAGAGCCCCGCATGCGTTGTGTAGCCATTGCACGTGTGCGCACCATTATCTTCAGTAGTTCCGACTTTGTGTGAGCAGTGATGAGAAGGTGCACATGGATGGATGGATCTGGTTGCGTCTCTCTCTATATATAACTCGGACGTGGGTGTTTTCTTCTAGTGAGCTGTACCCCTTAAGCCTACCGTCATAAATTAACTGGCATAGGAAGAGGCGCCCATCTACAGTCATCATAACCTTTGCATTAAACCGTCCCAGTGCTCCATTGTCTTACCACATACAACCTAATTCCAAAGCGGCCACGTACTAATTTAACCCTGATCCACTAACACCCCACACCCACCTTCCCCCACCAAAAAACTAGTGCATGGATGACATGTTAACGTTGGGTGTAAAGACTAATGTCATAAGTCTTTCGTAATATTGATTCGATTAGCATCGGATAAAACACCTTCAGGTCTACAAGAAGAACTTGAATAGAGACTGGAAGACGTAATATCCGATACGAATCCGCATCAATAGTGTTTCGTTTGTAATACCAGATATTTTCTTATGAACAAAAAAAATGGAAAAAGGATATATTTTTACGGGGTCCAGGATTTTGCGGTGCTAGATGTGTCGAGAGGTTGAAGATATGATAGTTTTGTTGTGCAGGGTGTGTATAGAGAGTTTGGTATGAAAGCCGAGTATATATAGAGTTATGCTTGAAATGAAGACCACCCGTGCGTAAGGACAAATAATACTCAACATTGTCCCATTGTGGATGTTATTAGAAGCTGGGGCCAGTTGAGCAATTCATGAGGTGGGACCGGCAGAGTGGTTTGTACGATATGAAACTTTTTTCTATATAAATAGTTGCAAGGGTACTGTCTTCTCCTACGCAACTTTTGAGCAATTGCACCAACTTTTGAGCAATTTTCCCACCTAAAATGTCTCCTAAAAAAGCTACTAGTCTAGAAACACAAGGTTCTTCTACGGCAACTTCCCCTTCTCCCGCGAAAAAGGAACTTGCCCGAGTCGGGGATTCCGCCATTAGCGGGTTGTACTCCACGTGTCCCCTTTTCTTACCGAATCATTGCCCCAAGCGTATGATTGAGGTGATCACGCTTGACGACTCAGATGACGACAAGCCGACTGACCGTGTTGCAAAGAAAGCCAAATTGACCCATATCATTGAAACTTACGAGCCTCGGGGAGCACCCAGTTTGGGGGAGAACTCAAACCACGCAAGATTGGTTCCGCCCCCAAAGCCGACACAAAATGTGGCTGCTATGGAAATGAACAAAGACAATGTGTATGTCAGTTGTATTCGTATAGCCATTTTTACACATCTTCCGAAAACATGTTATACTGACATTGGTGTTCTTATGTAGGTCAATTTCCCAGCAAGACGGGGGTAACGGTCCTTGAAGGCGATGGTGCCCTGTCATATGATGCCTACTATAAACTAATATAACCTAATCGTACCAAGTACGCTAGTTGCAAGCCGGAGTATGTGTACTGATCAACATTTTGGGGCCGAATTTCTGAACTCATTTGCTCATGCTAACCTTCCTCAGATGTGGTAGCATGTTATTAGTAGTTGGTCAAATAGTATGATATGTAATCGTCTTTATTATCTAAAAACATGGAAACTTGCTTCGTTTTAGAAGATTATTTGCATGTGAATGTTCTTACAACTTACTGCTCAGCCCGAACCACCGGCTGCCCATATTGAAATAGTCCAATCCAATTAATACAAGTTATTACTCTCCACAACTGAAACCACAATCCATACTCGCAAGAAAACTAGCAAGAGGTGTACACATGTTACCTTCTCAATTAGTAACCATCGGTCCCATGAAGGTTATCGACGTCCTTAATGAACGAGACTTGTAGGACGATAGTCGTGGAGTCACTGCAGGCCAACGGGGAATATTACGGAAGAGTATATATTTAATTACAAGGATTATGTATCCTAGTATTCAATGAAAGAATACGAGGAGCTGTACAAATACTTTACATCTACCGCTTTAAATTGCATTGAAGAGATCTGCTATACCGCTTTTATGAGGTAGGCATCACCAGCCGGATTTTGGGGGAATGCATTGCTTTGGAACCCTGCGAGAAATTGGTTGTAGCAGACCCCAGATTTTGCAAAAGTCAAACAAGGAAGACATGACAAACCGCACGGAAATGACAGTCTCAATTGAGAGCTTCTGATTTCGTGCAGCTCTTGTCTGACACCATTATCCCTCCTATTTATGGAGAGTATGCGGAGTAGGAATCCCCTTGTGCCCCCTATTTATAGTGAACTCTTTCTATATTTCCTCACCCTTGTACAATCAGGTTCCCATAAACTGGGCTACTGCTCCCAGCACTTCGCTACTTTTGGACGAAAAGAAATTCCGTGTAAGTTCCCTTTTGTCTTATTTGTTATTTTTTTTTATCTTAATCTGCTGAGTAATTACAACTAAACATTGGACTGGAAGTGTAGTACGAGTTATGGGGAAGGATGTGTACGTTGTTTATCGTGGGCGTCGAACTGGAATATATTTCGACTGGCACTTGTGCCATGCACAAGTTAGTGGGTATCCAAATAACGTTTATAAGAAGTACAGAAACTATGCGGCTGCCATAGATGCATGGAAGAACTTCACTGAAGGTCTCACACGCACCGTGGATGATGAAGAACCTGCTGCCCACAGCGGTGCACCTGCACCCAATACACAAGCGCACTCGATTGGTTTTTTTGGGTTCAGTTTCATGCTCGGTGTGGTTGTGACACTCGCGGCAATAAAATGTAATTACTAATCAGGGGTATGTAGAGCAGATGAACCTGGTATTAGCGGTTGTGTGTTCTATTAACGAAGTTCATGTACTAATTTCAGAATCAAACCATAATACCATCTCTATGTTTAATTGACTTATGACTTGAGTCAACAATTACATACTTTGAGTAAGGGTTCATTGCCATGCCATTTTGCACTCCAATTATGCGATGCGACAAGCACAAGTGGAATACAAAAATTCACTAACACCTGTATTGCAGCGATGGTTAATGCTGTAACACAGAATGCTTCCGAGACGGCACCACCTAAAATCATTAGTTTATGTAACCTACACAAATACTGTTAAGCGTAAGTACTAAACTAGTGGCCCATTTAACTGTTGATCATTCCACATTTGGATTGTGAGGCCATTGCGGAAAATACCCATTGAATTTACTGCGGCTGGCGTAGTGTCGAATTGGATATGTGCAAGTGCATTTGCTTGTCCACCATTCTCAACAGTTTGTTCCATAGCAAACTCTTGAAAGATCCGATCCATGCCATCAAACTGCTTGATCCAATTATTGAGGGCACAACAAGCAATAACAATCTGTGCTTGGCGTTTGGGAGGATAGAAAGGCATGTCCTTCAAAATCTTGAACCTTTTTTTGAGTACACCAAACAAACGCTCGACAGTATTCCTCAGTGCAGAATGACAACGGTTGAAGAGCTCCTCTGGAGTGCGCGGTGATGCGTTTGGCCCGACCCAGTCTTGTAGATGATAACGCGTGTTCTTGTGAGGAGTCAAAAAGCCAGTCGTATTCGTATAGCCAGAATCCCCCAAATAAAACCAGCCTAACACAATTTTCAGTTTAAAGACAAACACCATTGGATGCATAATCAGAAATGGAAATCGACGGTTGGTATATACGTACCAGCTAAAGGTAATGGAAAGTTATTCCGAGCACGTAGAACAGCCTCTGCTAACACCCGTTGATCGTGAGCGCTTCCCTCCATTCCAGAGCTAACGAAGGTGAAGCGCATGTTGAAGTCGCATACAACAAGTACATTTTGACATAGATTACCATGTCGACTACGATATGCATTATGCTCACTTCTAGGAGCAGAGACGGGTATGAGTGTTCCATCAATTGCACCGCAACAATTCTACAACGTCCAAGCCATGAAAATGTTAGTAAATAAATAAAAGGTGGACAAATTGATAATAGAGTACGTATGAAGCGCAGTTTTAACATACCATGAAGTAGGGATTGAAGCGTCTATCATTAACTATTCGCGAATTAGTTTGGCCGACGTCTTCCGGCCTTATAATTTCGGCAGCCAAATGTTGCAAGGAATCACACACTTTGCCAACATGATGTGATATTGTGGCAGTTGAATGTTGGAAGCGTTCCGCAACGTTTCGATGATTGGGATTAGAGCCAACAACCTTAAGGAAAATGGCAACAGACTCCTCAACAGAAATATTTTGTTGAACATCGAAGTGATAGTATCCACGACCAATCAAATGGCGACAGAGAGCCAGGAAACAAGGCTCGCTCATGCGTAGCTGACTAAAAATACGACCATGGTGCCCATCCACTAATTCCCCGACCCACGTGTGACCTCGCAATATGGATGTATGTTGTGGTTCTTTGTTGTAGTACCTTTCAATATGTTGTAGCATAACCACATCCAGGGCCTCGTCCGCCTCATCGTCCGAATCCGACTCAAGCAATGCAAGAGCAGCTCTAGCCTCTCTAGTGGGCCACCCGTCCATTTAAACTGTAACACAAATAGCCATCCAAAAACGAGGTATGTAGGTTGAAATTAACAAAAAACCATCCAAAACGGTTTTGATTAAATTCAAGAACTTCATATATTAGGTTCAGTTGCTATACTAACATGAAAATGAATGCGGAAAATTATAGTAGACTATAGGAAATAAATGAAGCAAATCGAATAACACAATGGAGATGTTTAAATGCATCTTAGCGCACGGGTTAAGAATATGATTCAGGCATTAGTAAAAATAATAGTACACAGTCATCACATAGAATGAGGGGCTGTTAAATCGTCCTCCAACAGCCCCTACGCACATACCAACAACACGACATTCCCGTGAACTCCACAGGACATACCATAAGCACTAACAAGCATCGCATTGACGAAGAAGAAAATAAAGATGGACAACAAACTTGCAGCCCTTCAGATGGCTGACATGTGTTATTATCAGCGGGCTGGATATTAGCACAGGGGACTAATGCTCGGTTTCACCATCAGTGTGATGGCAACTGTGCTGCTGGTTTTCAGGGGCAGAACTTCTTGCATTAGACATCGTTGCCGCACTACCCCCACGTTGATGGTTGTAGACCCAATCGCGCCGGCGAGCTTCATCGTGGATCGAGGCAAAACAACGACGACAGTTTACATCAGCAAAACTATCACAAGCTCTTGCAAACGCGACTGGATCTATACCACTAATTGACTGCAGGATCTCCATACAACTTTCATGGTCGCTGCTTGGGGGGGGTGGTGCGTGACATTGCATACCGAGTCCCGAAGCAATCTGATTTCTTAGTAGGCGGTTGTCCCTCTTTGCAGCTGTGCTTTCCTCCCATGTTTTAACAGCACTTGCAACGGTATTTGCAGAACTTGTACTCTTCCTCTTAGATGGTGTACGAGATGGCGGAATGCGTGCACGATGCCCCGTCGGGATGTCCACATTCATTGTGCAGGGCTGGGTAGCGGCAGCAGATTCAGGCTGGAGTCCTCGAGCAGATTCATGATCATCAACTTCATCATCTATTGGCATGGAAGACGACTGTGAGTACCTGCCAGTTGCAACCGAACCGCTGTAGATCCGGTGCAGAACATCGAAATTGGGCAAGGTGTGGTACCTAGCAATGCCCACAAACAAGGGTAGCGGTTCAGTCTGTATACACAAGAGAGCCAGCACACAAACATATGTACCTCCCATTATAAATGGTAAGGGTATGTTTAGATGACATAACAAAATGAATGCGGACAATTATTTTACCAAAAAATATAAATAGAGATCACATGAGGTAGTCGTACCGAAATTTGTCAGCCTTGGAGTTACCATTACCCTGGACAAATAAAAAGAATTGTAACGTATGGGGTTACATAATATAAAATATTAAAGTTTAATTCAATATTGACATTTTTCTGATTGATAGGAACTAACCCTAAGATAACTATCCCACCATTCATCCGACATGACCGGAATATTGAGCTCATGGTTCCAACCAATTCCAGTGCAACAGTTTTTCAACTTCATGAACGTGCTATATTCTCTCTTAATTCGAGCTCCCTTGTCAATGAGTTGCTTCAAATTCACCGTAGTATTGGGAAATTTAGCAACCAGTTTATCATAGACAGTTGGCCAACAACTAGGATGAAAAACTCCTCCATTCGGTCTGTTGGATTCAATCTCTTCCAACATTGACTGTATAATGAAATCTGTCATTTCCTTCGTAAATAAGCTGCCATCATGGTCCACGTTAGTGCGCCTAACTCGACCTCTAGACGGCGTGTTACCAATCGTGTTAGAGAAGGACTGATTAGTGGCTTGGCTATGCATTGCCCCTTGTCTGCCACTCTGTTGGGTGGAGAAACCCGATATCCTCTGCGATGGTTGTTGAACATAACCAAATTGATAGCTCTCATCCATTTCTGGCTCAGTGGACATGATTGTCTATGTAACATGTATAGATATGGCAGTACTCAATATAGGAGGAGGGGGAATGAATGAGTATAATAATAGCCAGAGGACATGATTCAGGTCATAACGCAGTAATATGATCTATTCAACTACCGTAGTGCAAGTAAATATGGTAGAGCCATGCAAATCTTGACATCAATGTTATGTACAGACCGTTATATGATAAGAGTATAACATACCGGAGAAAACTTGGAAGGCTTCAATTTCACATTATAGACAGATAAAGAGCAGCTAGTATCCAAACAGGAAAAGTTGATCCTCATATCAATTTGCGGTGGGTATACATACCATCGAAATATAAGTTAAAATTTGAGTGCACACTTGTTGATGCATATTGTAATTAAAGAACTTGCAGATCTGGTAAGAACAGACATTCTATCAATTTGCACAGAACTTACCTTTGCAACTTCTGGGTTGAGAGTAACTCCGTTCTCACCGACTCCTTCTATGGAGGCGTCTTTCCAGTCGGTAACTCTTTTGCGCTTCGATTGAAGTTTCCTTGGTGTACGTCGGGATGGTGGATAGGTTGAGATGGAGGAGGAGGACATCAGTGGATGAGATTGGGGGTTTCTCCTTGGTGCCTTTATACAGCATTCACGACCGACAAAGATGTTATGAGTGTTCAATGCTGCCTACTACAGACCTGAGATGGAGTAGTTGAAAGAGTTTACTCCGGCCGGTGAGATTGGATGGGTGAAGGGGGTCTGACCGTCAGCTGCAGATTTGCGATATCTAGCAGGCGTTTTTTTCAAAACCGGTGCCAGAAAGTAGCAGTGGAAACAGTCGCTGGCAACACTGGGAACTGGGCTTTGATGCAGACGTCGCTTTCACTAGGGGCGGGAGATGGAATGAAGTTTGTAGTAAATAAGTTTGTGTAGGGGTATATAGATGGAAAGTAAAATTTAAAATAATATAAAACCAAAATTTAAAATCAACTTCGTGATCAAATGTGTTGATAAAACTAAACGAATAAATCAATAAAAACCGACTGGGTGATCTGAACCTTATTTTTTTTTTCTTTTGTTAAAGGAGATCATTAGTGGTTCCCTACTTACCTTTGAAGTGACTTGAATCCGTGACCTAATAAAAAAAAGGAGAGACGTCTTATCACTAGATGCTCGTTGCCTTAGGGGTGGAAGAGACAAGCATATAGTAAAAGCATATATTAATATCATCAATCTGCTAGAAAAATGATCACAAATAAGGTTGGATCAAAATAGTACTGCAACTGCTAGCTTTAATCCTATACTAATTAATACTAGGATCAATATAAAGTTAGCCATTGCTGGACACTTCAACTCTAATCCTTTTACTACTAAACCAAAATAACTCATCACTTCATTACCAGATCTAATTAAGAAGAAAAGTCAGTAATTACATCTGATAATAAGTAGCCAATTGAAAAACTTAATATTATAACTACTGATCATTCTAAGGCTAAGCTTCCATTTAACTTAGAAATGCAATTTCTTCAAATAGAGTCGCTTCAATTCCTCCGCAACCCCATCGATCTCTTCATCGCCTTTCCTCATGAGGTCGAGGCTGAGTTGCTTTGCCTTCTCCCTCACGGATTTCCCGAGCTCATCCACCACAACAAGACTGATTGCACTCGCCATCGTCTTCGGGTCAAGTCTTCCGTCAGAGTCACGAACAACCTCAACACCGGCCCCAACGTCTGCCACGAGCCTCGCGTTGATTGGCTGGTCAAGGTGCATAGGCATGGCAATGATTGGCACACCAAACTTCATGCTCTCCATAACTGAGTTCCACCCACAGTGACTCACAAAACCACCAATGCTAGGGTGCCCAAGAATCCTCATCTGTGGAGCCCAGCCTTCCATAACCAATCCCCTCTCCCCTACCCTCTTCATAAACCCTTCATGAAGGGCTTTCTCAAGGCTAATATCATCTCCCTTAGGAAACCTAACAACCCATATGAAGTTTACCCCACTCATCTCCAAACCATGAGCTATATCTTCCAAATCTTCCTTTGACAAGAAAAACTCACTACCAAAAGAAGCAAACACGGTCGAGCCACAGTCCTTACCATCGAGCCACTCGATGATATTCGAGCCTTCATTGTCTTCTTCTTGAGTAGGCACTTTAACCAGCGGACCAACCGGAACAATCTTCTTCCCAACCACACTGGAGAGATAATCATTGTATTTCCCCTCAAGCTCCTTAAACGATTTCATCAGAACTATGTCCTCGGACAACTCAAGACAATGAATCCCACGATTTCTTTCGTACTCGTAATCCACACCTTCTTCTTTGATCACATTTTCTACACCTTGAGCCTTAATCTCATAATCACGAAAATAAATAGCCTCAGAAAAGGGGTACTCAAGAAGTGGATTTTTAATTTTATGAAACTCGAGGGAAGTCATGGTGCCGCTGCTACTGATAAACTCGACAGCCGGGATGTTACGCTCCATAGCAGCAGCAGGGGCCCAGGGCTGAAGGAGATCATAGATGAGCAAATCAGGCTTAATGGTGTCAAGAATCATGCAAAAATTATCTTTTGACATGTCAAAGGCCTTCTTGAGGGTGAACATGAGATGGGGTGGGAGGCCATTGGTGGTATGGAAATCAGGAGGGAGATTAGACAGAGAAGGGAGGTCGAGTTCAACGAGCTCGATGGATAGCGAAAACTTGTCATCGAGCCTCGCTTTGATCGGTCCGAGGTTAATGGGGGTTGAACAAAGATAGATTTTGAAGTTTCGAGTGGTTAGTTTCTTGGCAAGCTCTAGGAAAGGGGAGATGTGGCCATGAGCCAACCATGGGAACATCAAAACAGAGATTGGGGTTTTGGAATCCATGAATGAAATTGGAAAAGCTTGAACAACTGATCAAAAACTGCAAAAAAACGTGGCTCTCTGAGTTTTTTCCTTTTCTTGGATGAGGGTTGTATTATGTATATATGGGCACTGGGGTGGTTGCATATTGAAGGCAATGGTTTGAAAAATGGAAGGGAGTAAATGCCGTTATAATTACACAATATTATAATTAAGTTAAAACCAAGTTAATTAAACATATTTGATACTCTCTTCTGTTTGTTCGTTCCCTTTCACAATAGTTGACTTCTTCAAAACAAGAAATTGTTTTAGAATAGTTATGTTTTAAATAATTTTGCTATATTTTTCCTAAATTGCCCTTTATTTCAATTCAAAACTAAGAAGCAATTAATGTCTCAAAAGTTAATGAGAGAAGAATTTGAAGAGACTTCATGTATAAAAAAGTAGGGTAAAAATGGAAAATTAAAAGATAATTAATGCACTTCTTGGTTATTGAAATCAAAACTTAAACATCAACTATTATAAAACGGAGGAAGTATTTATTTAGCAAGCCAATTATTTATTTATAGAGAATAGAGCTGCAATTATTAATTGCGTTTACTTATAATAAATTGAAACAAAACCTAAGGTATAAATCAATGAAATAATTATCGAATTTAAACCATGCTAGCTATATATAAATGGTAATATTATTAATAAGAATGGATTTGAAATCCCCGTAGTTAAAGAATAATGGTAAAAGTATGCAAATTGGGAATAAAATCTAGGGTAAATCGGCTGGTTTAAAAAAAATAAAATCTAAAAATAGTAGGTGGCTTTAAATTTTTTAAGAAGATCTCGGCATGGTATAAGCAAAAATTTGTAAGAGCTTATGACGTGTTTAATACGAAGGTTTTAAGTTTGTATTTTTTAATTTTTCTCCCATTAATCTCATAATTTTCTATATCTCTCTTTCTCTTTTTCTCTTATGTTCTATCTAGGGATGTCAAGTGAATCGATTCAAATTGGGCTCGATTCAACTTCAAAAAAATCGAATTCATTATCAATTCGATATCGATTTATTTATTTGGGTTAATGATCAAAAACCCCCCTGTGCGATTCGGGTTTCAGCATTAGCCCCCATGTGTAAAATTTTTTGA
>JAOTQG010115448.1:0-11335 GCA_025631175.1 Iris virginica
TTTGATTTTTCTCTCTCATTGGTCCCACACATTTTCTCTCTATCTCTCTCTTACTTTTTACTATAATCATTACAAAAATTCAAGAATTAAATCAATAAATCACTCATCCAAACGCAACCATTATTACTCCACTTTTATTTCTTTTTTTTATCTCAATTTTTTTATTATCTTACATTAATTTTCCACTATTTCACCTCCATACTCATATTTATCTTCAATAAAAGTATTATTACTTTTGAACCCATTTTATTATTTTATTATCAAGTTATTATTACTCTAAAATTATTTTAAAATGTATAATTATTTTCTTGGTAATCATTATTTAATACAAAAATTATTTATTTAATATGAAATAACTATTTACTAAAAAACTATAATTAATACATAGATTTATATTTTAAAATGTTAATTATAAATTAAAATATATTTTTATAAATATTATTGAGATATAATTAAAATTAACTATTATAACTATTTATTATACATAAAGAAATTCATTAAAAATAAATATATAAATCAAATAATATTATTTTATTTATAAAATAAATTAAAAAATAACAAATGTACACTAGGCACAATTTAACTGGCCTAAATCACTCCGCCTTCCCCCAATCCGAGGTCTGCTACCCCTCCTCCAAAAATTTGAATTGTGTTTTCCTCCCCCACTGCCTCTCCATTAGTACGGAGCACCAAGCCCCTATCCAACCTTTTACCTCTCCACTAGTTGGAGATGCCCATAAGGTCGAATCGGATCGGATCAGGAAGTCAAGATATTATAATTTTAAATAATTTTGTACTGTAGATGATTTTTAATCTATTGTGTTGTGTGCCATCATATAAACTGTTTTTTTTTTTTTTTGTGCTTCAAGGTTTATATAGGGATCCCGTTTTAACAACTTAGACATAAGACTAATTCTAAGTTCGTTAAAACACGCTTTGTCGCTTAGGATAATTATTAGAAATATATCGTGCCTAATTCCTTAGTATTAGGTCCCTTGGATGACTTAGTATCAAGTAAAAATGTCATGGTATTAATCAAATAGGAGGAGATTGAAGCTTTTCACCATGCCAATTGGCTGGAATTTTACCCATTCCCGATCTATTAAATAGTTAACGTCTCTGATTGCTGAATGTATGTTGTTGGCTCTTGCTGTTATATAATACTTAGTTATTGCTAATTATTGTTATTATTTTTAATACCTAGGTACCGGAGATGGAGTCGCATTCAGCACATGGATCGACTACTACACCTTCGACTCAATCTCAACTCCATTCTACTGATCTTGAAATGCAATCAGAAACTCAACGGGTGCATGAAAATGGTAAGAGAGGTGATATATAAATTTATGGGGGATGGCCCAAGGTATGGGTACATCCTAAGAAGTGATAACAACAGTGGATAACGGAGAAAAATTTCAGCTAGCAATTTGCAAGATATGCAACAAAGAGATTCCGGCCTAGAAAAAATGGAACATCAATTATAAAGCATCACCTTAAAGAAGTTTGCGAGGATTCACTCCTTTTTGTGAAAGCTGATATAATACAATCAGTGTTAACTAAAGATACCATGGGAAGTGGATTAGTCCCCCATAGCTTTAATCAAAAGCGACTTGAGTTAATGATTGTGAAATTTGTTATAAGAGATGATCAGCCATTTAAGGTGGTTGAAGGTGCCGATTTATGAATTTGATGAGAGAGGCTCAACCTAAATTAAAGATACCAGATAAGAGAAAGGTCGCGTCTGATGTATGGGATTTGTATGTTAGCGAGAAGGCTAAGTTATTTGAAGCAATGCAGAATCGAATGATAAGTATCACAACTGATACTTGGACTTCAATCCAGAACATCAACTACATGGGAGTCACTGCCCACTTCATGGATGATGAATGAAAGTTGCATAAAAGGATCATAAACGTTGTAAAAATCACGAGTCATAAGGGAGATGACATTGGGAAGGTTGTAGAGTTGTGTTTGAACCAATGGAGGATGGAGAAGATCTTTAGTATCATAGTTGATAATACTTCTGCCAATAATGTGGCAATTGACTATGTGAAAAGGAGACTAAAAGAAATGAATGCTCTTTTGATTGATGGGAGGTATATTAATATGAGGTGTGCTTGTCATATCTTGAATTTGATTGTCAAATGTGGGTTAAATGAGCTATCCAAGACAGTTGAGGGGATCAAGAGTTGTGTAAAGTACATTCATTCTTCGCCATCGAGGTTGGACAAGTTTAGAGAATTTGTGTTGTTGTTTAAGATGGATAAGATGGCAAATGTTCCTTTTGATATGTCTACAAGATGGAATACGAAATATAAAATGCTTGATGTTGCAAACAGGTTTAGGAAGGTGTTCCTTAGGATGGCATAGGAGAATGCACAATTTAGTGATTACGTTGAAGAAAATGAGATGGATTAAAGGGAGAAATTGGTAAAGAGAGTGGGGCCTCCAAATGAGGACGATTGGGAAAAATCACTAGCCTTTACGCAATTCCTTAAAAAGTTTTATGATTTTACATTGAAGCTTAGTGCAAGTAAATTGGTTACATCAACTTTATTGTCGGATCAAATAGTTTCTATGCAAATGGAGATGGAGGCGAAAAAGAAAGATGCTTCTAGTCCTACATTGCAAAAGATTGCCACGATAATGATGTGTAAGTTTGACAAGTATTGGGAAAATTTTAAGGATGTGAATCCACTTGTCTTGTTTGGTCAAGTCCTAAACCCTTGTTTGAAACTTCAAATGATTTCTATTAAACTCAAAGAACTTGGATGGGATATGGCCAACGTAGATTGGATACTTAGCTAAATAAAAAGGTGCTTACATGATTTGTATTATGAGTATTGCTAGCCTTGGGGATGAAATGGACGATGTGAGAGCATCGTTCAAGCTTGTAGGGATGATGGATTCCAAATTGCAATGATAAAGAAGTTGTTAGGTTTCGGGGAGGCAACGCAGCAGAAAATAAAAATTAAATCCCTAAAACCTTCCATGGATCCATGCGAATGAACATAATTCATGTTAGAAAGAATTACATTTGAATGAGAACAAGAACGGTTTATTCAACTTTTCAGCAACGCTTCTAGATCCACTGCAGATTCGTAAAGATTTCTCATCCTCAATGGTATCCACGCGAACAATCCATGAATCAACCTCTTGTTATTTTGTGTTAGCAAAAAACAAAGGCCTTGAAGATCTTGACAATCAAGAAAACCTTCTTCAATATAGATTTGAATATGGATGATATCTTATTTTAGGTAGAACAAATCTAAACCTAAAATATTTACCTTTTCTCTCTAGAAAAATCAGAAATCAAGAGAAAAAGGGGAAGGAAGCACACAAGAAGGAAAGTTCCTAAGGGTTATAAATCCCTTAGGAGGTCGGCCACCCTAGGGAGTAATCCTTTGGGTTTCCAACTTTCCTCCTTTTGCACTTAGGATCCCTCCAAGTCAAACTAAAGTCCATAAATGTCCAATCCATATTCGATTCGTTTCATGTTCAATGCGTGTGACCCGGATGACCCCTAATTTATCAGGATATTAATAAATTATATGTATTAATATAAAAAATAATTAGCACCTAGCAGCACGTCATCGTCGCCCAGATAATTAGAGTTATCGGTGGACTAAAAGCAACTGAAATTCGTGATCAAATTGACTTAATTATTTTGTTCTAATATACAATTAAATACAAGGCATGGAACGTGTCATCCTTGTTATAGTTTAATTTAGGTTTCTTGATATCCAAGTAAACCTGATAAACGAATGAGCACAATATCATATATTGTCTTATTCGAGCACGGCTATGCATTTACTCAAGTCTTACTCATCAAGGGGCCCATGTATATTATACTCCCGTTACATAGGAGGAACAAATCCTATCAACATCACTCACATATATTAGCATAATTTGTGGCCTACCTAATAACCGGTGTTATCGCTCTTTTGTTGTCGGACAAGCTTTAACCAGCATTAAAGTATATGAATCATCGTCTAAAGTTCTGTAGTGACTTCAAGTCGAGGGATTAAGATCACAATTGTCACTATGAGAATTGCTCATGACACTCACACAACGATCCACGTAGCATTCTAATGGCGGGTCAACCAGTACACTATTACTCTTAATGGTGTACCCATGTCTACATATACATATCAACATATCAACCCATCTGCATACTAATATTGATTGCATTATCACTGTCCTTATTGATGATAACACTTGATTAGGGTAATTCGAGAATAACAATTTATTCTAAAAACTTTATTATATAAATAATCAACCATTATTTGTCATAATAAATATATGCCTAAAATATATATAAATAAATATATACAATGTCATAATATAAAATAATGATTGCCTTTAGGGTATAACTCCAACAGAAGCTTATAAATGAAATAAGGGAGCAACGTCTTTTGGAGATAACTAATGAAGTGGACAAATATTTTGCGGCTCCTTAGATTAACTTAAGTATTGATGGTTTTGATTTGTTGTATTGGTGGAAATCAAACATAAAATAATACTCAATCCTTTCACAAATAGCCAAAGATATATTTGCAATTCATACTTCCACCGTGGCTAGTGAAAATGCATTTAGCTTGGGGAGAAGGGTCGTGGATCCTCTTAGAACATCATTAACTCCTGAGATTGTGGAGGCACTAGTGTGTTATAGTGATTGGCTTAGGGCAGAACAAATGAACTTTTACAAAGAATCGTCGGAAGATATGCTCCAATTTTACAAGGAAATGGAAGAAGTGGAAACAAGTAAGAAATATTTTACGTAGGTAATTTAATTCAACTTTAATTATTGCTTTTACTTAATTTAATTTTTTTGTTTCTTTTCTTGTTCTTTTGTTTATCGTTTGTAATGTAGGCCTCAAAGATCCTCAAAGGATCGATAAATAACTTAATTTGCTATTGCGTCCTGGCTGTTTGTGTTGTTGTTTGCGGCTGTGCTACTGTCCTATTTCATTTTTTGCTGCTTGTGTTACTGCTGATGTATCGCTGCCCTGTTGCTGCACTGCGCCATTGCTGCTGGGGTGTTACTGCCTTGCTGCTAGTGTATTGTTGTGCTGCTGCTGCATTTTTACTAATGTCTTATGATGAAAATTGTGATTTATTTGCTGCTGTTGTTGCAAAATTAGTATAAAAATTGTAATTTATTTGTTTGCCAGTGTTGTTGCAAGATTACTTGATATTTTATTGGTTAAAATATTCATGATTTTATTGTAATTTATAATGTTGCGATGTAAGACGTAATTTAATTTATGCACTACTGCTGCTGATGTGTTTAAGATGTTAAAGTTCATTTTTGTTAATTTTTGGTAAACTAATCATTGAGTGTCATTTTTTAAAGTCGAAAATCGGTAATGCCAATGCCCTTCCAAAATTTTGATAGGGCAATGATAATGAATTTTGCACTATCGATATTTCGATAATGGTAATGGTAATGGGGTTTTGGTATGGTTACCCTACCGAAACCACCCCTAGTAACCAGATCTCAAATCTAATTTAGTGAAGAACTTGACACCCTTAAGTCCATCTAGTAATTCTTCAATTACAGGCATATGAATTTCTTTTTCTTTATGGTCATCTCATTCAATCTCCTATAATCAACACAAAGCTTGCAAGTTCCAACTTTTTACAAAACAAGTAAAATAGGAAAAGCAAATAGACTAATGATAAACTATGTGATACATGCATTGAGCATCTCCTTGACTTGCTTCTCAATCTCTAACTTTTGCACAAGTGAAATATGATAGCACTCAAATATGTCTATATTATTGTGCTATTTATATGATTATTTTGGCTTAATTATATATAATTTTATGCTTGGTATAGTTAGTTTGTGTATTTCAGGAATTTCGAGCTATTTATGTCAAGAACTGAAGCAGAAAAACATACAGAAGATTTCGTGCATAATGTGACCGAGAGGAGGTCACGGTCGTGCCACCTTAATACGAGATTTTGGGCTTTATTGTGTAGAACCTATTGATAATATTTAAAGACTTAATAATAATAAGAGACGGACATTGAAAGGAGTAATTTATCAGTTAACGATTTTGACAAAGAAGCAGTGGGCGTGAGGCAATATTTCGACTGCGAGTTGCTGTTCGAAGACAATAGGTAACCTAGTGCGCCAATCTTTCAAGGAACGGAAGTTGAATGAGTCTCGATCAAAGGAACAGGTAAGCTTTTCGATCAATCGAAGTAAGCTTTTTGATTAATCAAATCCGAAATCGGGATTTAATGGTGCGAAGCATGTGTTTTAGACATGTGATGGCTAGTGTTCGTCCACAAATGGCTGAGTTGCAGGCTAGGGGTGAATAGCATGTTAAAAACTTTTAATAAATTATTTGTAAAAACTGACTTTGTCAGAGTGCTTGACAGGTGAAGATTGTCAAGGGCAGCGGAGTTAAAGAGTAAGACAAAGGCAAGGTTTAGTAAAACAATTAGAAAGCAGTTTAGAGTGAATGCAGATCAGCTTTGACCAAACAAAAGCTTTTATTACACAGTCACACACACATCAGGGTTAGCACAATGAATAATATGATAAGACAGAATGTAAAGTAGACGAGAATTTTGACAGTGGCGTGAGGCAATATTTCGACTGCGAGTTGCTGTTCGGAGACAATAGGTAACGTAGTGCGCCAATCTTTCAAGGAACGGAAGTTGAATGAGTCTCGATCAAAGGAAGAGGTAAGCTTTTCGATCAATCAAAGTAAGCTTTTTGACTAATCAAATTCGAAATTGGGATTTAATGGTGCGAAGCATGTGTTTTGGACATGAGATGGCTAGTGTTGGTCCACAAATGGTTGAGTTACAGGCTAGAGGGGGGGTGAATAGCCTGTTAAAAACTTTTAATAAATTCTTTGTAAAGACTGACTTTGTCAGAGTGCATGACAGGTGAAGTTTGTCAATGACATCGGAGTTAAAGAGTAAGACAGCGGCAGGGTTTAGTAAAACAATTAGAAAGCAGTTTAGAGTGAACGTAGAACAGCTTTGACCAAATAAAAAATTTTATTACAGAGTCACACACACAACAGGGTTAGCACAATGAATAATATGATAAGACATAAAGTAAAGTAGGCGAGTATTTTTGAGTGGTTCATGGTGTTAAAGAACCAGTACGTCCACTACTAGGTTGGTCACTTCTGGATTTGCTATGAGTTTTAATATATAAGGTTTTTGCGAGTTTACATAATTACAACACAAATCTGTGCAAAATAATTTCTAAGCAGCAGAGTTTGTGTGAAGAGAAAAACTTATCTAAATTACAAATCATATAACGTGTGTATAAAATATTTAACAGAGCAAATCTATTATACACAATATAACTAAGGATTTCAACTCTGTGTGTTAGCAATGAAAGCTTTCTCACAGAATGAATCTAAACAACAACTCTTTGAATCACATAAATGAGAGGTGAGATTTAAGGTTGCAGAACTAGGATTCAAGGGCGCAACCAAAATAGCTCTTGGTGTATCTTTCTTGAAAATATCTTGAATGATCTTTTGAATTTTTTGAATTCACTAACTTCTTCTTGAGTTGGATCTTATGATCCTTATATAGAGACAAAAGTAAATGCCCATTGTAAATCCTTATGAGAGAGAGAGAGTTAAAAGTCCTCTATTGACATTTAATGCTTGGAGCTATTTGGGAACATCCTGGCTAAAGTTGACGTGACAAGATCATGCTTACCAACTTTATCCGCTATGTATTCTGCAAGTAAGCCAATAAAGAAAATTTTATAGAAAGTTGTTAGTACTATGTTAGCTTCAAGTAGAAGATAACACGTGAAATAATAAATGCTCAGTACTATTAACCGATGGATAGATAGTTACCTATTATCCAATGATGAATAACACATTTGAATTTAAGCATTCTAAAAATATTTTGAATATGAGCGGAAAAAGCTAACTGCTGCTTGATCAAAATATTTTCCAGACGAGGTTTGCTAGAAACTATTGGCTCTTCTACAGTGAGCTTTGCCAGGATGTTAGGTAGAGTTGTTCAAAGGTGAAGTCTTTATAAGCTAAGTTATCTAAGCGTTCATAGGCGAACTTATAGGACTTGTGCGAGGAATCTAGTAAATCTAAAGTTCACCTAGGAGACCTATAATCTAAGTGCTAGTTAATTTTCTTATCAAAAGTGTAGGAGTATCAATTGTTAAGGAATCACAACAGAAAGAGAAAAGAAAAACCGAAGACGGGTTCGTCGGTAATGGCAACTTTACCGGGTGGTAAAATTAGGAGAAGATTAGATAGTTACATCTAGGACTCTGGTATATATACAAGTATTATATTAAATCCTTAAGATTTGATTAATTAGATGTAAACCCTATGAAATCTTAATCTAACAAAAGTTAAGAGATTAGTCCTTTAAGATTCTGAAAATTTATAATTAGCTCTTTAAAGTCCATAAATGGCTAGTTAAATGTTGTAGTTATTGGTGTTAAAATTGAATTTCTTGTGATAATTAGGTACGGATAGTGATTGTGATTCAGAAAAAGTTTGTTTGATTGGCTTGCTCTAGAGTGTGTCGTGTACAAGGCAAGTGATCGTTGACTCTCTAGTTTGATTTAATCCCTATGTTTTGTAAAATGATACTTTGATGTAAATGAGCCAATGAAAATGCTTTTGTGCTTCCTTGAAAATATTATATTTGAAAAATTTCCGAAAATGGATCGAGCATATGAACCTTACTGATTTTGATATTATGACTTTATTTGAAAATGCATTAGGTTATGAAATTATTTTTGAACCGTCAATCTAACTACGTTTTGCTATGAATGTGAACCACAGTGAATATAAATATGAATCGTCCTCGCTAATTAGTTTCAGAACTAAGCCTATGATACCTCGCAAGGGGAATGCGTGTGACACAGTGAATATGATACCGTGCTACAGGGATGCTGTAACCATAGTCCTTAAGGATTGACTTAATGATTCTTGAACTTTGAAAATAATGTGAGATTGATTGATTGTATTGCTGGTATGCGACGATAGTATGATCGATCGATTTCACGAAATGTGAATTTGAAGCGTTATTTTGATCCTCATGTGGTTCTTTCATGATCTTTATTTTAGTGGTTTATAAAATAGGAAGGGTGTGTTTGGATGGATAGTTTTTTGATTTATTTTTTGGATTTTTGTACTTATTAAAGTAAAAAGTAAGAGAGAGATAGATAGAAAAATTGTGGGACCAATGAGAGAAAAATCAAAAACCAAAAAACCTGGGTAAAAACCACCCAGGAGAACATACCCGAAATATGTTTGAAACTCTATTTTCGAAGAACGTGCTTGATCCGTTAGCTTGAGTTAGTGGTCTTTACTTGCTGAGCTTTCCAGCTCATTCTTTTAATATCTTGCAGATAAATAGCACCATGAACATTGGATTGCGTGACTGTTAAGTATTCAAGAGTTCTCTTTAGGACTGCATATTAGTAGGTTATTTTATTATAAGGAGCTTAGGACTCCGAGACTATTATGGTTGTTTTGAACATTGTTGTTGGATTTTGGGTTAATGAATTTTATTTAAGTCTAAGTTATCTTCTTTTGATCCCGAATTTGGTAACGCTCAATCCCTAATTTTGTTTAAGAAATTTGGGGGTGTCACATACTCCAATCCTCACTGTCCTTAATCACTTATATAAATCTTACGTCGTTCTCTATCATCTTCCTACTAGAACGAAATAAATGCACTTCACTTGCATGTATCAATTAATGATTACGACTCATTTCATGTCTTGAAATTGTCTATAATCCTTCATCGTCAATTATAAATTTAATGTGGTCATTATATCGCGTACGCGTTTCCAACTTATTATAACACTTCTCTTTCGTCCCTCCATCATTCTCCATCCCTTGTTTGTTACAAGCAAATGTCCAGGGTATCTAATCATGTTCGATCCCCATGCTTTTGCACCCGAGCATCGGCTCATCTTAGATGAACTCGAAACAGACCTTCTGATCAATATATATATCCATTGCCTCATACGGATGGGCCAAAGGAGGAAACCAATGACCTTGTTGGGTCAGCACCTGCTTGAGAAACTCGTTTACCTTCGATGGGATTGATTACATCGCTTTAATAGGAACTTGCGAACTCACATTCTTCCTTGAGTTAGAATCAATATCAAGTGCCTTTCTAAAGGAGTTGTACCAAATGTAATTCAACTCTAAGAGTAATTTAAGTAGGTTGGGTGACATATATATCAGCCATATGAAGTCCAATCCTAGAGGTAACTTCCCGTGGGAGAAATCAATCGGAGTCCAGTTGGGCTTTCTCTTCTTTTCCCGCGGTTAGTGAGGGAGATCTATAATATGGGATACCAAATTAGGACAATGGCGTAGGTCATCGTCGTTCTTAACTGAGACTCAAGTTAAGCTTCGCACCTGAACTTTAAGAAAACATCCCACATTTCTTATATAGTGACCTATATTTTTTTATATCAAATCCAACCCTCTTAGCGCATACATCCGGTAATACGCATATGCATCTACTTATAACTAAAACGTTCTGCCCAACAAATGATCATTTGCATCATATTAAAAACTCAAAATGAACATGACGAGGCAAACAAACGAATATAATCTTGATAAATAGGAACACGATAACAATAAAACCAAAAAGCACGTTCGATGCAAAAAGATTACATATCATTTACTAAAATAGATTTCGACAATAACATTTAAAAAAATTAATCATAGTAAATAATATAAATTAACATTAAGCAATGACATTACGATGACCTATGCCACTGTCCTAATTAGCACCGTGTAATGATAAGATGAAGCAAACGTAGAAGTAAATGAACATTATGCAGCAACGAAATGAACACTTCCAACATTTCAACAAATCAACTTATAACATATAAAAAACTCAGACAGAACATCATGTTATGATCAAATTAATCAAACGTTGAAGTAAATGAACACAAATTAATTTTCAATGCCAAAATACATACTTGCGATTATTTCTTCATCAATTCTAATCTCTCCGTCATTTTCATCAACCCTCTATCTCCATCATCAATTTCATTGTGTTATATTCTCATTGACTACAAAAATTTATCACCCTCATAACCTTCACAGCCAGAATAATCCATCAATGTTGTGATTATTAAAAATAAAATAATTTTGAAATGTATATATCTCTTAATGAAACTCGTAAATAAAATTGAATTGGATTACCTCTTTACTGCTTGATGTTTTGACGTGACTATGGAACACATAAAAGATGTTGATTTTTTGAATATTTTAATAATTACCTAGACGCGATTTTGAAAGTTTGAATCTGTTGAATCAGTCAGAATCACTACCTACATGAAATT
>JAOTQG010115459.1:0-11333 GCA_025631175.1 Iris virginica
GGGTTGATGCAGGGAGAGATTCTGAAGATCAGCAGTAATATGGTGAGTGGCACCAGTGTCCGGGAGCCAAGTAGGAGAAGACGAACCCGGATAGACAGGAGAAGCAGCATGAGATTGTGGTTGCCATCCTTGCTGTGGCCAGGTGTTTGGTCTGAAACTGGGAGGAGGCGGACGAGATGACGGTGGTCGGAAGCCAGACTGCTGTCCAGACTAATGAACGCCGGTGGATTGGTTGCCTTGAAGCATCCACCCAAATTGCGGGAAACCACAAACTTGATGTCCTTGAACACCACATGCCTGACAGTACCCAAGATACGGACGACGAGGCGGACGAGGAGAGCCAACTGAGGAGCGAGGAGACCAGGGTTGAGACGAACCAAAAACAGGTCTAGAACTTCAAGAGGGAGATGGACCAAGAAGAGAAGTCTGCTGCTGAGAGCCAAAGCCACGGTTTCGGTTGAAAGATTTTGGAGGACCCGATGCTGGAGGCAGAAGCCGGAACAGAGGTAGAGGAGGAACCTACCAAGGAATTTGCCTGCGACATAGCTAGTTCTTTGTGTACCAATTTATCTAGTAACTCATCAAAACCAATATCTGTTTCCCTAGCTTTGATAGCCTCAATTACAGGACTGTAAACCTCATTTAAACCATCCAAAATTTTGTCAATAACATCAATATCATCCATCGGTTTACCCAAAGCAGCAAGTTCATCAGCCTTATTCTTGACAAAGTACATAAAATCAGAAACGGAACGAGTACCTTGAAGAGGACGACGAAGATGATCCTTGAGTTGATGGATGTGACTCAGTGATGGTTTAGCGAAGGTCTTGTGAAGTGTTTGCCAGACTTGAGAAGAGCTTTTGGCGTTTTGAACATGGGAGACAACTCCTGCCGAACTTGTGGAGGCCAGGAAACTGAGTACCAACTGATCATGTTGTTCCCAAGACGAAAAGTCGGATTGACGATGAGGCCAGTCGAAGAAGTAATAGATTCATCGGGCGGCAAAGTGGAACCGTCGACAAAACCTAGTAAGCCATGACCACGAAGGGTAGATTGGACGTGAAATTTCCACGCCAGAAAGTTGGACGTCGTGAGTTTGACGGACGAGGAAGAAGAGGTGATAACAATGAGAGATTTGGCTGGGTTTGCTGGGTTGGGAATAAACCCATGGCCAGTAGATGTAGCCGAGGAATCCGTAGAGGCAACCATGGAATGGGGGAGAGGAAGAAAGAGGAGAAGAAGAGGAAGAGAAAGAAGCCGCGGCAGTTAGGGGGCGGAAAAGAAAAGGGTGGCGTGGGTGGGGATCCCTAGGAACGTTGCTCTGGATACCATGTAGAACTTGATGTATTATTCACATGATTTACAAAGTTACAAGGTACACTTAATATATATAGGAAATAATAAACCCTAACTAATCTATGCCGGAACGCTGGGACGCTGCTACGAGCGTTGGGACGCCGGGCAGAGCGCTGCAACGGCCACTGGAGGCGACGAGGTCGAGGTTTTGATGGAGGTACAGACCACTGCTATGCTGGAAGCGGCGCTGGGACGCTCATCAGGTTTTGAGTCCATAATAGAGACTTCAAAGACAAAAACCACCATTTCGACTCTTACCTTTCCATACTTTACCATCTTCATCTATGCCTATTTTTGCCATCAAACACATTACGTATCTTTAAAAATTGAGTTCGAATCTTCTGTCCTATTTGATATTTTATTTTCTGTCATATTTTTCTAAAATTTCATCTCAATCCTTTAAAAAATAATCCTAAAATATTAAATTCTAATTTCAGCACATGTGTCACTTTTTAAAAGAGATAGATAGAAGAAGAGACACCAAGTGGGACAGAAAATCCCAACTCTTAAAAAATTTACCAATAACACTCTTTTGGATTAGTTAAAATCTGAATTTCATAGAGGGACCTAAAGTGTTATAAAAAACAAACTTGCCCTAAGTTAACCAATTACTTAACATTGAATTTTTGTTATTATGAAATAACTTATTTGAATTTATGGATTTTATTTTATTTGTATAATGTAATTAAAAAATAATGCTTGATATTAATTGAATTTATGATAGAAATTATCAAAGAGTAAAATTTTATCAAGATAATCACATATATATATGTATAAGTATATTAAATTCATTAGTAATCGATTGATCCATGCTTAATTCAGGAACATTATCATGGCATTTACATAAAATTAATGTAAACAAGTTATCTGAGGTAAAAGTATACTATGTTGTACATCTACGGTTAGGTTTGCTATACATGCTTTATTTACGGACATTATCATATTTTGGCTGTTAATTATATGACCAGAGTAGTAGTATTATCACACAATAATATCCTAATTTTTAAACTTCATATCATCTTGGCAAGTTAATTTTTTAACACTTGGGTCCCTCCGTAAAATTTCAATTTTAATTAGACCCCAAAAGATGTTATTAGTAACAAATGTAAAGGTAAGTAGCGTGAATGGTAGCAAAAATATGTATACATGACGAAATTGGTAAAATGCGAAAAGGTAAGGGCCGAAATGGTGGGTTTTGCCACTCTCCAAAGCAAGAGCATCATTTATGGTGGTATTCATGAGAATTACAAATGAGCTATTGAATCGTTCAAGTATTCCACAGCTCAAGTGTTCGTAGAGGATGATACAACAAGCATATGGAGAAGAGGCAATCGTCCGGTACGAGTGAAAATGGTATGAAGACAAACAGCTTATGTGAGCTTTTTTTCTACTTCACGGATTCAAGACACGATGAGAGTAAGTGGGAGAACCACTAACAATCCCCTTAAAAGAGAGCTTTTTCTTTATCAAAGTTTTGAGGGAGTATTTTGTAAGAACAAGAATCTGTACATATTTAGAGACCACCAGCAAACCCTACTCCCTGAACATCTTTTCAAAATAAAATAGCATTGCAAGAAACTATTTTGTACACCCAGTCACCCACACAACAAATCAGTTACATATGCATATATCCCCCATAATTACAGCACTAATCAGTGTAATCACAACAAGACCTATGCATCATTTCACTTTGTTATACAAGAAGCTGGCTATTGGCTCTCAAGATTTTAGGTAACATTGCCGAAACAAAAATGGATCCAACCTCTTATCTCGTAGAAAAGGTTCAGATGCTTGAATTGGCAAATCAGAAAGCCTCGGATTGCAGGTTCGTTGGCACTTTATCCGGAGGAAAAGCAGCCCCTTGATTATCTGATAAAGGCCAAACTTGAAGAAACACGGGAGGATTACCTTTACCCATTCATAGAGATCGTCATGACTTGGAGCTCTTAATGGGCAAAACATGGTGACTCGTTTCTTTACCAAGAACATTTGAGTAATGCTCGTTGTAGTCGAGATACTCCCAGAACCGTGCAAGACTGAACTCTCCATTTCTAGGGGTCTTCAGATAACACAAAAACAGGGTTTTGATATTTTTGTCAAATGTTTCTTTTATAATGAGAACCTGCAAGGGATACATATCAAACAAACATTGAGTACTGCTGTTGGTTACTCTTCTTCACGACTTTTCATTCTTAAATCACATCAAAAGTTGCAAACTTATGAAGCCTTTTTGCCAGAAAAAATCATTGCACTCCTTGGTGGCAGTAAAATTCGCAAGTGAATGTCTAACATGCATTGCAAGTGCGCAACTACAATTTCGATGTATAAATGGAGTGATCACTATTCTTGATAGGCACTTATTAGTGTAGGTATAAATAGTATTTATAGGCGGCATAAATTTAATTATCTCCCAAATTCTAGCTTTATATTTCCAACCCTCAGTTCATAATAATAGTGATAGGTATAATACAGCAAGTCCGAGAATTTCTGAAGCACGTTCCCTGAAAGGACAATCACTAGCGTTTTGAATAGAACATACGTCAATACAAAGAAGTTTTCTCCGACTCAGCATTTCGTTGCTGGTCTTTTCAGATTATTTATTTATAGTTTTGTCCTTCATCCCACATCCTCAAACTGCAAATAAGAGATCAATCACACTTATTTGATTTGCTTAAACCCATTCCTTAGGCTCACTTAGGCTGGAGCGAACAATTTTTATAATTTAAATCCAAAATTTAAATCATCTCATGACAAGCAAAAACTGCTCGTTGCAGGTCGGCCGATCACCTTAATCATGAGGTGAATGTGAACAATAACAAAGCGGAGATAAGGCCAATAGAAACTTTCAGATCCAAGAATTTAAAAAAATTAACAACCTGGTCAACACATTGGGTGCCGACTATTTCAGATTCTAGCCGGGTAGGACCACATGGGCGGGGCAAAACTCTCCCAACCAAGTTTTAACAACAGCTGCATTTCTGAGTAGGGGTGGCAATTATAAACCCATACCCAACCCAAATCCACTACAAAATGACTCATGGGACAAACCCAAGGGCATATTCAATTAGGCCCAATAACTTATTGGGAAATTGGGTTTAACCCGATAAAGCCATGGGTACACGTGACACTAAACATTTACCCCCATACTTCACTTATTTTACCAACTGATCATATGACAGGAAACTCAAACATAATGCCTACTTAAGTCATCTAACAAGTATACGGCTGTTACACTAGCTGATGGTTCATCCTCTACAATCTTGGGTAGTGGTAGCGTTAGTGTCACTCCTTTAACACTATCATCTGTTTAATACTTAGTTTACTTGTAGCTAACTGCCGGTCCATCAAACCACAAGTCTTACATTGTTGTGTTTCCTTCTTTTCGAGATATTATTTGTTTCAGGATCTGTCGACTAGAGAGATTATTGGTAGAAAAAGAGAATCCGATTGACTGTACCTACTCGATGAAGATGTTGCTGCTCATCCCTTTTCAGTTGCTTTAATCACATGTCAAAGTACTATCCTCTGCTTTCCAGTTGTATTGTCGTTACGAGCATCCATCTTTATGTGTTTTGAAGAAGTCATGTCCTGAGTTAGAGTCTATTTCCAGTTTACCTTGTGAGTCATGTGAGTTTGCAAAACACCGTTGTGTGCAGTAGCCTCCTAGAGTCAACAAACAGGCTGCGTCCCTTTTTGAGTTGGGTTCCATGTAATGTACCTTCCGAAACAGGGATTTGATATTTTGTTACTTTGTTGATGATTATTCGAGAGCTACTTGGTTATATCTAACGAAATCTATAGATGAGCTGTTTTTAGTTCCTTTTGTGCTGAAAAATGTACTCTGAGTGTCCTGTTAAGATTCTTCGAGGCGATAATGCTAAGAATTTTAGTCTGAATTTTTTTCTCTTTTATGTCACATCAGGGGATCATTTATCAATCATGTACTAGTACACCCACAAAAGAATGATGTTGCCGAGCACAAGAATCACCACTTGTTTCACGTTGCTTGGCGTTTCAGAAGAATGTTCCTGAGGCTTTCTGGGCTGATGCTGTTCATAAAGCTGCATTCCTCATATTAATCGTCTTCCATCTTCTGTTCTTCATGGGTAATTACTTATTCAATTCTTTGTTCTGCTCGGTCTTTGTTCCAAATTAACTCATTCTCTGAAACGTATGTTGTGGGTTATTCTCGTATGTAAATGGGTAGATGTTATTCTCCTGATCTTGGTCGGTATATTGTGTGCATTGGATGTGAGTTTCATTGAGACGAGTCCTTTTTACCCTAAGTAATCTTCTTCCCCTTTTAACTCTTCTTCGCCCAATGACTTTCTCACATATGCAGTTATTACTTCAACCCCAGTCCCATTCGCTCCTTCTGAGGTTTCCTCTTATCCTTCTACACTTCTACTACACAAGTGTATACTAGAAGACCTCCTTTCTATTTCTTAGTAAACCTACTCCTGGTTGAGGAAGTAGTTAATGTCATAATCAAGTGTATCCTAAGAACCCAGTTGCTTTTTATGTCATAATCATTTATCAGATTCATCTCGCTCCTTTATTGTGAGTCTTGATTCTATTTCCACACCGAAAATTGTGTTTGAGGCTATATCTGTTAAAGGTTGGAAGTTGGCTATGGAGAAGGAAATGAAGGCTCTTGTAGATAATGAAACTTGAGACTTGGTCTCACTTCCTCCTTTTGGGTGTAAGTGGGTGTATGTGATTAAGATGAATCCAGATGGGACAGTTACTCGCTTAAAAGTGAGGTTGGTTGCTAAGGTATACGACACTGATTACACAGATACTCTCTCCTGTTGACAAGCTGACATCGATTCGGTTATTGATTTCTTTAGCTGCATCTCATTAGTGGCCTCTATATCACTTAGAGTGAAGAATGCGTTTCTTCATGGTGATTTACAGGAGGAGGTCTACATGGAGAAACCGCCTGATTTTATTGCTCAGGGGGAGAGTAAAGGTAAAATAGGTAAGTGGAGAAAGTCATTATATGGGTTAAAGAAGTCACCATGTGCTTGGTTTGGACGATTTAGCACTGTGGTCTTGGAGTTCGGATTACAACGTAGTGCATGTGACAACATTTTATTCTTTCATAGTGCAGATGGTTGTATTTTGTAGATTGCTTATGTTGATGATATTGTGATCACAGGTAGTGACTCATATGGGATTGATGCACTCAAGTCTTGTTTTCAAGCAAAGTTTCAGACGAAAGACTTGGGGTACTTTCTTGGGATCGAAGTAACTCGATCTAAGAAAGGGATATTCCTTTCTCAAAGGAAGTATACTCTTTATTTACTTGAGGAAGCTGGATTACTTGGAGCAAAGCTGTGTTATACTCTAACAGATCCAAATGAAAAGCTTGTTGCGGTTGAAGTGGAGTTGTTTGAAGATGCTTTGAGGGCAGTTGTTTGAAGACCCAAAGCAGTATCACCGACCGGTTAGTAAACTTAGTTATCTCGAAGAAACTCGTCCCGATATTGCATTTCCTGTATTCGTGGTTAGTGCATTAATCCGACTCGTGAAGTGTTTGAAAGGGGCACCAAGTAGAGGGATTTTATATGTGAATCATGGGCATAGTCGAGTTGAGGCCTACTCTGATGCAGATTGGGCTGGATCACCGGGTGTTAGGAGATCAGGATAGCGTGTCTTTGTAGGTGGAAATTTGGTTTCGTGGAAAAGCAAAAAGAAAATGTCGTAGCCAAGTCGAGTGCAGAGTCTTGAGTATCGTGCAATGGCTCAGACTACTCAAGAGCTTATGAGGGTTCACCAATTGATGACAAAGATTGGATTTGAGGTTACTGTACCAATGGTGTTGTGGTGCGATAACAGGCCGCTATTCAATTTGTACTAATCCGGTGTTTCATGAGAGGACCAAGCACATTGAGGTTGACTGTCATTTTGTCAGTGAGAAAATTCAAGAGAAGCTAAGTTCTCTGTTGTATATACGAACTGGAGATCAATTGGCTGATTTACTATATTTGTAACAAGCTGGCATGATTAACATATATGCCCCAGCTTGAGGGGAAAATATGGGCCTTGGGCCTATTAGAATCAGTCTGGTATTAGGAATAGGGAAAATTATATATCTCTCAATGTATGAAATAATACATGTGACTCTTTTCTCTCCCGTCTTCTTTCTCTTCTCTGTTGCCTTTTTCCCTGTTTTTGTACTCAATCCTTATTGCAGGTTGATTACGGTTTGCAAGCTCAGAAAAGCACTATAAGGCTTGAAGCAATCACCAACAACTAGGTTATGGAGATTTGCTAAGGTAATGCAAGCCATGGGATACAAGCAGAGCCGAGGGGATCTTTTCATTACACTCTGGTTCAGGGGGAGTTACAGCTCTCATGGTTTATGTTGATGACATCATAGTGACCATAAAAATGAAACGAAGAATTTGGGGCAGTCTGGCTAAAGAGTTCAAAATAAAAGAATCAGGAACCTAAAATGTTTCCTAAGTATTGAGGTGGCAAGGTCAAGACAAGGGATTTTCATATCCCAAACAATACCATGTCACTAATCGCTTGATGGACACAGGAAAGTTTGCATGCAAGCCAGCGAGTACACCAATAGATCCCAAACACAAGCTTGGAGAAGCTCATGAAGATTCAGATACAAACACAAAGTATTTGAAGATTGGTTGGGAGACTTATCTAACTCACCACACACGACCTGACATAGCCTATGATGTTAGCGCGGTTAGTCAGTTCATGCACAATCCAACTGAAGTTCACTTGCATGCAGCCCACGAATACTACACAACCTCAAAGGAACTCCATGCAAGGAAATTTTACACAAGAAAGGCGACAAACTGACTCTCTAGGCCAACACTGATGCAGACTAAGCGAACTTAGTGATCGGTAGAAGATCCACCAAAGGAGATCGCACTTACATAGGAGGAAAGAGAATCAAAATGTAGTAGCAAGATCAAATGCAGAATCGAATTTCGAGCAATGGCACAAGGAATATGAGGACCTGCTAAGGTTGAAAATACTTTTGGAAAATCTACAACTCAAGTGGTACAATCCTATGAATCTTTACTGTGACGAAAAGTCTGCAATCAGCATTGAACACAATCCAATTCAGCACAACCAAACAAACCACACTGAAGTGTACCGACACTTCATCAAAGAAAAGCTAGACAGTGGTCTGATCTTCACGACTTACGTACCGAGTGAATCTTTATTGACGGATGTTCTAACAAAGGGGCTCAATAATCCACAATTTCAAAACTGTTACCAAGCTGAGAATGGACAATATATAATCATCAGCTTAATAGGGAGTGTCGAAAAGTGTATTTAATTTCCATTTTCGGATTAGAGAGAATGTGCAAGTAGGGCCTGTATCTTTGCAAGTATATTTGGTAGTTACTGGGTCAGTCCTTTAACTACAGGATTGCTCTCATTTAGGGCAGTAACTTAGGAGATTTTCTTAGGGAAATATCAATGTTTCTTTATGTAGATCATCAGCTGTATATGATCCAACTGATTCAGTAAATAAACGTACTCCCTCCATCCCACTTCAAGAGTTGCACTTCCTTTTTGGGTTGTCCCCACTTAAAGAGTTACGTTACCCATTTAAGCAATTCCATTTGATAAGATTAGCCACACTTTTTGCAAATAAAAAATGTGGGCCTCATATAAAGGGACATTTAGGATAACTTGCATGTTCTCAACCCTTTGCTTACTTTTCGTGTCTAGTCAAAGTGCAACTCTTCAAGTGGCATGGAAGTAGTAGGAGTTTCACCCAATTATCCAACATATTTTCTCTCTTTATCATACATGTAGAGTTGTATTCAAAGTTCCGCTAGGTTTGAATGTATTCAAAGTTTGACTCGAGTCGAGTTCAACTCGACAATTTGTGTCAGCAGAAAACTCGATCAACTCGAACTCGACTCTTCGGTTCGACGAGTTTGATCCCCAACAACTTGTTCGAATTCGGTTCAACTTTGTTTGCGAACAACTCGAGATTTTTGGAACTAATTCCATTTTTTTCTCTAGATAAAAAAAGAAAAAGAACAAGTTCGGACCTTACCTATAGTGGCGCGCTATGATTTTAGTGTCTTAAAAAAAATCGAAAACTTATATTGAACTTGATTGTTTGCGAACATGTTTGAACCAAATTCGAAGAGCTAAAAATGATCAAACTCGATTTCACTAAAAGCTCGAGTCGACAAGCAAAACTAGACTTCGGGATCAAACTCGACTTGTTTAACAACCCTACATACATGTACTACATGTATACCATTCTCTTACAACATAATATTTCCTTGGAATAAGAAAAGGCAAGGATGATGTCAAATGGCAAAAAAGCATTCACCATAGTATTCTGCGTGGATGTTGAGTCACTCCACTCTCAAGCACCATCAAGGCCAAAAAAAGGTTAAGACCGTGAAGCGAATCCATGAAGAAGTTGTATGGTAAGATGGATTTGTGAGGTTCTCCTCATGTAGTTGTAACTATAGTTGTAGATTCAGAGCAAATAGAAATAATAGTACTTAAAGTTGCGCTACTCCCAAGAGGAATTAAACTCTTTTACATCATAAAGTTTATAATAGTAAAATTAACGAAAAATCAATCTTCATGACCTCATTTTTTCATTATATATATTTTTATGTCCAAATTTCTTAATTTTTGTTCAACAATTGGTGGGTCCATGTTTTTTTTTAAAAATAAGAGCGATATAATCACCATGGAGGTATATAAGATATTGGGTGGGTCAAGAGACTCAAGACCTTTATCCTTTTGGTTGGGGAGGAGAAGGGGGGACAGTTACTTATATGTTATCTAGCATCTTAAGGTTTAAGGTAAGTTGGTTACTTCAAAGTTAACAAATAAAAGTAATATATACGTTGAAACAATCTATGCTACTAATCTTAGCGAAAAGGTGTGGAGTTGAAATTTATGACACACCTGGGATATGTTGATCTGAGATAATTTAGTTGGGAAACCTTCATCCAGTCCAGCCTCCCATTTACTTCCAACCAGAGATGATCTGAAGTCAAGTGCACATTGCAATAGACTTTGGACAATGTCAGCTATTGACCGCATTTCATTGGATAAAAAGCATCTGCAAATACCACATACATCATTAGCTGTAAGGAATCAAATAAACCTGCATTAGCTTTTGAGTTAAGAACTAAAACCACATTTTAGACATGCTGATGACTTTCTCCTTGGTCTTTTCAACTTCAAAAATCATGTTAAGAGAAAGGAAATTGTGGCTGTCTCCTGGTCTCCTACACTAAATCCTATTGTTAGTTCGGAATAGCAATACTTGGGTCAACGGAACGGAATTGACTGGTTTAACGCTCATACCAATATGGCAGAAAGATTCCAACCTTCTCCTTTGAAATAGCCATTCTAAAATATTAGAAAAAAGGCAGCGAAAGGAGATTACGAGTAGAAAGTGTGTGATAACGAAAATCCCGGGGTTTGATAAAAATTGACTATAGAAGCCCAGCTTTTTCGTTATATATTGTACGTCTGCGCGGATTACAGGTGACAGTTACAAGAATGGCGGGGAAGTGAACAGTACCCGACGACATTCAAAAGTTAATTGTAATGGTGCTAGCAAAGGTAATTCAGGGCTTCCTGCAGGTGGTCGCCTTATCAGAGATTTTAAGAGCAAAATAATTGCTGCATTTTCTAAATTGTATGGGCATTATTCCAATGTGCGTGCAGAGGCTGTGGCCGCTTGTGAGAGACTCAAACTTGGTAGGGACCTTGGCTACTTTTATTGCTCGAGCTGGATTCCGAGGTGTCAATTAATATTCTTTTGATTCTTATAACTCTCCATGGTATATTTGTTATATTGTGAGGCAAATCAAGAAGTTGATGTCTTCCTTGAGAAAGCATGTAACTCATATATATATATATATATATATACGCGCTCCAATAGGAACCAATTAAAATAGGAACTATAGGAACCAAAGACACAGTAACGAAAAAATTTACTGTGTTGG
>JAOTQG010115470.1:0-11332 GCA_025631175.1 Iris virginica
ATTATGTAAACAAACAATATAATTGAGTTATATTTCAATTTTTATTATAATCATAGGCTATTAGTGTTAAATATAATGTTTGTTTTTAATATTTTGTTATAAATCTTATGTTATATTTAGTTATTTGTAAAAATTTCTAAACCGATAAATCGAACCAAACCGAACCGCGGTTTATCGGTTCGGTTTTTTAGTTTGACGGTTCGGTTTAGGTTTGAAATTCTCCAAATCGATAGGGTACGGTTCGGCTTGCGGTTTATACCCCAAACCGAACCGTTGCACCCCTAGTGTGAGAGGGTGCATTTTGGAGATGACAAGTATTTTCATGTTTAAAGCTCCCTATCTTAGTATCCGTAGATGGTTGTGAACGGATCTAACAAGCTCTTCATGAAGGTTGGCCAGCAATATTTGGTCTTCAGAAGTGATCAGTGATGCAATTGCAGTTTACATGACTGTACCGGAGAAACATAGTACCTTATTTAGGATCATGTTTAAAAGCCATCCTATGCCACAGCACAGAGCTGGTGTCTATCTTTCAAAGCTAATCTCTTCATAAGTTTGAAATTATGGTGCTCAAAAGAGTTGAACATCAGATTGTTCTTTTGACATTTATTTTTATAAGCCTAAAAAATTTACAATAAAAATTGAGAAATTCAATACTAAATCATGATTATCAACAAGAAATTATAGCTAATGTTGCGAGGGTTTGAATTAAGAAGCATTTTTACTGTAGTCTATCTGAACCTAACTTTGACACTGATAAAGCGCCCTTATTACAGCCCTGCGCACCAAAAAAAAAAAGAGAAGAAAGAAAGAGAGAAAGGAAAATGGGGGTTAATCTTTTTGTGCTTTACATTAAATGCTATAGTTTATTTTGTATCCTTTGGTTATTTAGTTAGAATTTCAACTTCTATTTTTCATTGGGAATCCAAAACTTTCTTACATCTGAATTGACTACTTGGGCAGGGCTGAGAAGTACTATCAGCTGATAAATATTGAGAATTTAACATTCAAATACATGTTTAAATTTATCTATTACCAATTAGTGACTATTGATATTCATTGAGGCCAAAGGGATGTTTGCTTGAGTTGAAATTTCAGTGTATGTAATTAGGTAAATCTCTTAATCACGGCCTTCTGCATTTTTTTACTTATTTATCTATTCTATCTATGTTCAAATTGCTCTGCGATATGGTGAAGTCTGCCTATAAAACTCTGACCAGTGCTTTCAATTTGAAGTTGCAATATGTTGAAAATCAGAGGGCATAAAATATATTATACAAGTATAGTACATTAAATATGAAGGCAGCCTTTAAGGAATTCTTTTCTAGTACTACAATTAAGATACTCCTGCCGTTCCGGGCAAAGAGTCCATATTTGGAAGTTAAACTTATTACTTTTGTACTTTTAACACTTTATATCTTTTACAAATTATACTACAATTATGTATTTTTTAGGTAATATATTATGATAAAATAATCATGTTTTCAATATGAAAGAAAAAATTCAAGAAAAGAATAAATATTGATAGCCTAATTTTGAAAGTGGATTCCTTGAATGAAATATCTCAAAATGGAATACTGGACTCTTTGCCCGGCTTTGCCGGGAAAGGAGGGAGTATTTGATACCACAGTATGCTTGAAAAAGAACCACTAGATTGGTTGGGGGTAGAATTATAGAGTTTTCAAAAATAATGTTAGTTGAATACATATTTGCAGTTCAGTGATTCTTTTGTGACAGTCGTCACACTATCTTTGCCCGTGTATTACTTCAATGGTATGCCAGATTCCATGTATCAACAACTAAAAAAAGCTTAGCTCTCATGAAGTTTTGCGCTGCATACTGCTTCTGAAGTGATATAGGTTGACTTGTTTTCAAACTTTTTCTAGGTCGCCTGATGAGGAGAAAGATGAAGCAGACATTTCGCACATAGCTCCAGAAATCCGTGACGTGTTTGGCGAGTCAGATGACGAAGAACCGGCAGACTATGATGCAGATCAGAATCATTTTGAGCACGATTCAAATGTTTGTATCAAAATTTTATTTTATCCTCCCTCTCCCCCTTTTGTTGGTGTGGTCATAAACATAAACAGTTTGTTCTATTTCCATAGAGATCCCCGATGGAGGAAGAAGGGAGTTATGAGAAAGATCTTCAACCAGAGGACATGCTAGCTGATGAAGATGGTCGATATGATTCTGAAGCAGAGAACTTTGAGGCTAAAATCAAGGAGAAACCAGTTGGACCGCCTTTGGAGCTAGGGGTTCCACTACGCCCTCCTCCTGCGCAGCCTGATAAGGTTTGTCCCAATTCTTGTTTTACCTACAACTTGTAAAAATATGTCAGCGTATGCAACTCAGTCTCTCAATATCATAATTTATTAATACCTTTCCATAGCGGTCCATTTAGGCTGGTATGCACCGGTTTGCCAATAAATTGGCATGAAAAGTAGTTGTAACATTTTGCCAAATTTTGTGTTTTTGAGGATTTTGGTTCCTCGGGAGCTTTTCAGCTGAGATAGGCAATATGGTAGTGCAAATGGAGTTGTGTATATGTGAAAATATTCGCAGGAAGATTTGAACCCTGGATCGGAAGGTACAAGAACTTGAGTCCACAAGACTGGAGCCTGGTGCCATGGCAATTGCAGTATATGAGAGGTTATAGTTTGGTGAACTTTAGAAATAGTAACTCATAATCTTTTGTATAGGTAATGAATTATAAAATTTTAAATAGCGGAGATAATTTAATGAATCTGTATAATAGCGACAATTTCTTTTTCAAATTTTTGTTAGGGTTTCTAAGAAGTGAATAAAGTAATCATGTCCACGTTTGTTACATTTTACTTTTTCTTTAATTCTATTTTTTTTTCATTTGAAAAATCTTGTTGTAAGAGTAATATATTTATCAGGTGGTTTAGAATAAATAATTATTACATTGTTAGATGACTTGTTATAAGTCTGTTACACATTAGTATATATGAACTCATGTAAGGTGAGTTAAACTTATAAAAAATTACTAAAAAGATGCTGTAAACCAGCTAGGGTACAGCGGTGTGCTTGAGTACGATATTAGTATGCTCCAATGCAACTGTCATCTCATTGCGGTACAAAATTTGGAACTATGCTTTATATAATCGCTGCGACTTAAATCAACTTCCCATAATATTTATGGAAAGGTGAACCCCCAAGGATAATGATGTCTTTATATAGAAACTGGCGGCAATACACACATTAAATGGTCACAGTTTCCAAATTAAGTTTCTCCTTTTGAAATTTGTAAGTTACAGAAATATGAATCTGTAAGCATTTTTTTTAAAATACCAAAACAGTTCCCCATGAATAAGAAAGTTGATCAATGAAAAAGGTTGTGGCTTATTTTGGTATGCAACTCTTATTTTTGTACTTTTCCTACTGAGAATATTTAAGGAATGTAGATTCAACAATATTACAACCTAAGTAAGGTGGACATCTTGTTTGGATGGCTGAAAATAGTCAGTGAGACACTTGATTTGGGGTGAAGGAGTACTTTGTGAGCAAAAATATTGAGTACCCCTCCCCCCCCTCTTCTACCACATAACTATGGCAGTTTTAAAGTTCCAGAATGATCTTAACAGTGCAAGAAACAGCTGAATGATTGGGCTGTCCTTTGAACCTGCTTGTAATGTACTTTTTGACCACAACTCTCTCTGACATTTGGCATTGAGTTTGAGCTCTCTCTCTCTCTCTCTCTCTCCCCCTCCTTTTGTGTTTCTTCAGTAGCTTTAATATGTGTTTTCATGTTAATTTCTTTTGATGCAGATGAATATGATCAAGGTTTCCAACATAATGGGCATAGACCCTAAACCGTTTGATCCGAAGACATATGTTGAAGAAGATGATATTATGTTGGATGAATCTGGGGCTAAAAAACGCATTCGCTTGGACAACAATATTGTACGCTATAGGACTGTGAGAAACCCTAATGGCAGAGGACCATCTGTAAGTATTCTGTGATTATACTGTTTAGATACTCTGTACATGTTGAAGCTGTGGGTACATGTAACATTTTCAAATGCTGTCCTGTCTTTTTGTCAAATATCAATAAATTGACTTTGTACTCTTCTTATCTCCTTTTCCTTTCCCGTCCTTTGCGCTGATGAATAAGTTGGATAAGATAGCTGCGTTGGTACATGCTGTACTTCCAGACCACCATTGGCCAAGAAGCATTCAATTAACAAGTCTGGCCAAACTAAGTTATGAATGTCCATTCACCAAATTTCTCATTGCTTAACTTGCTTTATAGCTTGGATTTTACCAGCAGATGACAATTTGAATCATGTGTTATTTACATTTTAATACGTATCCCAAATGTCAGTCCTACTTGACTGTTGACATATTACTGGAACTGTATGATGTTCTTCAATTATTTTTTTTTAACCAATCAATGATTGCAGCTTAATAATTTAACTAAGAAATTCCTGACCCAAAATTTAGTCAAGTCCTCACATTTTGCATTAAACTGGAATAAGATGAAGTTTATTTGAACGACATATCCTATGACATCCTTGCCGTTGGATTTTACATTAAAGCATAATGATCACTGGTATTAGAAATGAACACGACATCTTTGAAGTGATATGTAGTTTTTATGTTGTTATTATATGCATTCATATGTATCATAAACGACTTGCCATTTGCTATATGCTCGTGCTGCTTAAAAGCTGAAACAAAATTTTCCTTGGAGGCTTATTTGCATTATGTAATTGAGCAATCTACTGTGTTTGTATTATTTCTTATTTGGCATTGCTGTTACCATGCATTATTGTAGACATTTCCAGGCTAAAACTGGCGGTCTGGCTCATTTGCATTGAAGATGGGTTTCTGTTGTTGTACTCGACATTTCTTGCTTTTTAAAATCATTTGCACTGAAGACACATTCTATATTGTACTAGACACTTTTTGCTTCTTAAACACAAGGATCTTCTTCATGTAGTACGAAAGCAATGCACGCTTCGTAAAATGGTCAGATGGCAGCTTACAGTTGTTGATTGGGAACGAAGTTCTTGACATTTCAGTGCAAGATGCTCAGCATGATCAATCACATCTTTTTCTTAGACACGAAAAGGTGATACGTCTTTGACATTTGTAGTTGAGTATTATTGTTTACATTTAGATAGAAGAATTCCTCTTAATTCCATCCTTAATACTTTGTACTCCCCCGTTCCCCAATAATGTACCCCATTTTACTTACACGTGTTTTAAGAAAGTTGTTGACTATGTTAGCTACAACAAATACACTTAATCACCCTCTCGTGGTGTCAAATCAATGGGATCAATTTTCTTAAAATGACTCTCTCTTGGGAACATCTAAAAATATAATAATACTCTTCTTCAGGGATGGGGTTTATTTAGACTATCATGTGTCCAATGGATTGGGCACATGCTAAATACAGAAAAAGGTATTATCTTAATTCATTAACGTATTATCATATTTTCAGTGCTAGTTGTGAAATGTATAAAGGAAGTGGACTAGTCGTATGGTTTAAAATACTACCTTATATAAATATATATTTTCTGCATTTAGGAAGTACTATTTAGCAACATTGGATTACCTTTATTATGTAAAATAGTAATTAGATTCGCAATGGGTCTAAATTTGTGGACACATGGTAGATATTCCCTGGGAAGGGAGGGAGTATTAGTTTGCTTTGGTTACAAATGGGTGATCAATTTATTTCAGAGTAACTTTGGACATGGGACTTTTTGAGGGGTAAACCTACTAGGAAAGGGAGACAATTTTCCAGAGGAAGAAATAAGCTTTATTTGCCAATTGGGTAACTGTAGCTTTTCATTAGAACAGTGAAACCCATTTTACTTTTTTCTTGGTGCTGCAATCCGAACATTTCTCCTCTGGACTAGATTTTGTCATGGGTCTTAATCCAGAACTATTAGGAGGAGGGTCAGAGGGCGAATCCAAGTCCTGAAAATTGCTTTTAGTCTCACTTTAATCATGTGAGAGATGAACTCATGATATTATATCTGCATGTAACTTTGATTTTTTACTTTTCTCTTGTCAATTGCATTTGTTTGGGTAGTTTGATTCTTGTTGACCTTATGTGGGTGCACTGTACTGACATTCTTACTCCCATTTTTTGGTTTGTTGTTTTTATGATTTATAAAACATACTTTCACTTTATGTTCTATGACAATGCAGGGAATTCTCCAATCACAAGGGAGAGTTTTGAGAAAGATGAGGTTTATGCCTTCGTCTTTAACCTCTAATTCACACAGATTATTGACTGCCCTTGTTGATTCAAGGCATAAAAAAGTATTTAAGGTCAAGAACTGCGTAACAGACATCGATCCTGAGCGGGAGAAAGAACAGAAGGAAAAGGTAGATAATTTTTGGGAAGGAATGTAATAGACATTTAGATTTAGGATCTCCCATCATTTATTATTATTATTATTATTATTATTATTATTATTATTATTATTATTATTATTGGTTTTTAGGCTGAAAGTCAAACAATTAGAGCAAATGAGCTTCTTAGCCGGAAGAAGGAAAAGGTGAATCGGAAGTACACACCAACTGTGCGCAGGGAGCGCCCACTTTCCCCGGGTTTCTTGGAGGATGCACATGATGAGGTAGGCTATACGAAAAACTATTTTTTCTCCTTAATTTTAGTAAGTAGATGCATTATTTCTCTTGAGGTGTTGACTTCTTGTCATCAGTGCGTGCACCATACATCATATTCTCCTTTTCCGTTGGACTTGGACTGATAGACAGATATGTGTGCTTATTTAACATATTTGTACTCTAGCGTTGATATATTTCTCTTTGTCTGTATCTTATTAGGATGAAGAACCAGATTATTATGAATCCCGGCGCTCTGGTGGTAGACGCCGCTTCGAGGAAGACCTGGAAATAGAAGCTCGCGCGGAAAAGCGTATTATGAATGCAAAGAAGGTATATACTTCAACTTATGGACATTGCCCCTTATCTTTCAGTGGAGATTGTTTTCATGAAATAACAGGTTTCATTTTGTTTTATTGATTGCCTTAGGGTCATAAAGATATTCCTCGCAAGTCATCCTTGCCTGCTATGAAGTCATCTCGACGGCCAGTTGATGATTATGAAAGTGAGAAAGAAGAGTCTGAGTATGAAACCGAAGGGGAGGAAGAAGAGGTGAGGTCGCCCCCACGTAGGAGGGCTGAGGAGCCAGAGCAGTATGATGAAGAAGAGGAGGAAGAGCTTTATGAGGAGGATGCATTGGCAGATGAAGCATTGGCAGATGAAGCATTAGAAGAGGATAATGAGGTATGGATTCTAAATTCTTAACTTTGTTTTATATGTATGGAAGCAAATACTGCACCCAGCCTCAGAAAAGTAAATCTAGCCGGCCTCCTAAGTCCTAAGAGATGTTTTTATTGCTAATTTTGGCTGTCCACCAGCATTAATTGTTTTTTAAAATCCAGAGTATTATTCCCGGTGGAGCATGAGCTAAAACCATCGAGCATAAGAGCTTCCTCTCAAATGTTTGACATTACCCCTTTGCCGCCCCTCAACATATAAACATTATAAAGACATTTTATCTTGTTGATCTGGATTCTTGGATATGCTGTTTTTGTTTATGTTCTCAGAAACTGCAAAAATGTCATCTGTGTTGGAATTCTTTTTTCTGTCAAGAATGAATATCCAAAATGATAACTGAGCTTGGCCCAACTTTTAAGACTTAACAAAACTAAAATTAAAAAGATTGGGTTGGGAAAATAAACAGAAAACAGGTCCAAGAATGCTAAACTAAATATTCCACACCAGCTATATCTCTTCCCTCGGTAGATTTGCAGTTATTATTTTGCATTTATCTTGCACAAGAGTGGAATTGACCCAAATACTAAAGCTCACTATATGCGAGGAGAAACTGGAACAAGTATGTGCAGTTAATGTATGGGGTGATCTAATGTACATTGGCCAAAATGCATATAGATACCTAGATATTGTTTCTGCTTTAGTGCTTATAATTTACAAGTATAGTTTCTAATTCTGTTGGGTGTCCCTGCCTTGGATATATGATGAAATCTGTAGTTCAAGGACATGTTCAAAGTCTGAAAATGTTCTAATGCTACCGTAATGTACATTATAAATTCCCTTTTAGAGTTTGTAATGCTTCCATGCTTAAAACAGGCAGAGCTTATCATTGTTGAAAAGATAAGCTTTTGCTCGTTATTTGACTGAAATTCCGTCAACTTTCTTTTGGAGCACTGATCTACTAAATTCTTCTTCTCAAAGCGCTTTTCCAAGTCCAAACTGGAACTGTTTTCTCAAGAATGGACTTGCAAGACATCAAAGGATTTTACAATGTATGAAGAAGATGTAGATTATTTCCTTTTACATGACAAGTTCCTTTGAAAGTAGTGACATCTCCACCTCTCTAAATATAATTTATGCGAGGCTTATATCTGTTGGTGGAAGATGGTTCTTCATTGAATCATTTAGCTTTTGCTTATTAATTGAAATCAGTTTTCCATTCTGAGCACAAATTTAATACCCTGGACTCCGTTTTTACTTGAATGGCTTTACCTACTCCAAGCTAGAACCGACTGCTAGACATATGAGATTCGTTGACTCATACACTGTTATTAAGACAGCTGTTTCACTGTCTTTACTGACCGGAATGATATAGAAGTCGGTCGAGGCAAGGATGGCACTTCTCTAGCCATCTCTGTTCTCTGTCTCTGTCTCTCTCAACACACACATCAATAGTCTTGAACAAAATGAATGTTCCTGCATTCCTTGGGTTCGTATTGAGAATCTCTAGATTCTAGACAATGTTATATGTTAATGCTTTCATATGATAATCAGTTGTGTTTTGAGATAATTGCATCATGTTTCTTTTCTTTGGAAAAACCTTTCAGGAGCCTAAGAACAGGGCTAAGGAGTCAGTAGGCAGTCTGAAGCGGAAGGAGATAGAATCAGATGAGGACTCTCCACCGAGAAAAGCGACAACACACCGCCGCAAGGCACTTGTTTATGATAGTGATGAGGAATAAAATGTGTCAGATGAGCAAGGTGGGTTCTTGTGAGCTATCTTTACATATAATCTGCAATTACGACGACAACTACGAAAATAATCAGAATGCCTAATGTATTTACCTGGATGGCCATGATTAGTGAGGTTTGGCATTTAATGCCTTAGCTACGTAGAATATGAAGTTGTTTTCATACTAATACAAAACCAGATCTTCTGGCATTCTTCATCAAGAGTAGATGTGCTATGAGTAGTAACGCTGATTTCTTTTCTAGGAATCTGTTGATATCATGAAAACTCTTGCAACAATTTCAACTACTTGTACACACACTGTGTAACAAGTCCAATTACTTTACCGTTATCAGGCATGAATAGGATCAACATTTTGCAATGGATGTTGTTTTAATAATGTTTCAAATGAATTTGTGAATCTGACTTCTTCTTGGGGTACACTTCCTACTTTTGCTAAGAGTTTCGGCTAATTTTGGTCTACACACGCGCATACATACTTTTAAATTATTACAACTTACAAAGGACATTCTCTCAACATGCAGATAAGGATTTTTCCAGGGACTCCAAACATGCAGCAGCAGCAGCAGCAGCAGCAGCAACAGCAACAGCAACAGGTTCCTTGTGATTGGGAAGGAAATAATCATCAAATACGATGTTCTTCTTTCTTTGTTTTCTGTTGTAAATTAAACAGGCTGTTTGGTTTATCGGTGGACATGAGAGCCAAAGAGGCAAGTGCCTTGTCTTTGTAAATGAGTAAGAGAACTTGGGGACAGAATTTTGGTTTAACCATAATTTTCTTTACCATAAGTTCAAACATAGGCTGGCTTAGCATACACTTTCTCGCCTCCTATACAAAAGGAGATTTTCATTATGATCTAGGCATGATTAATTTTGTATATACTTGTATTAAATTCACGTGTTCAAAGCATCATTGATAGATGGGTATGATTCAGTCCACGCTTTTGCAGATGAGCACAATGCTGTTATGTCCACTGTACCTCAAATCGTTCAGTTAGGCCACGCTGCTGCACTATGATTTTTTGTATCAGTATCAAGTGGTTAGTTATATATTAGGTGAACCAATGCGCTTGTCTCTCTTATCTCACCACTCCCAACCCAAGCCTCCGCCAACTGGATTAAAGGTATAACAAAACTCTATTGTAACCTAATCATCGATTATATTAATTACAATAACTCTTATGTTACAATAACTATATAAAGGCATAACAATATAACTCTAGGAGAAGAGTAATCGTATTCGTGGTATATTAATACTATAGTCTAAAAGCATCCGCAATACAAATACTAAAATAAAATAATGGTATAATTCAAGTGTACTCCAATACATATCTCTAGAGCTAAAATATTAATTTATTTCAAATGAATAATTTAGTTTATGTGTACTCTATAAAAGATATTATGTCCTAACATAGAGCATATTTATAGACAATATTAATATCAATTAGGAGTATTTGAATACAAATTCTAGTATTAAAATATTACATGAATGAAAGGTCTTAATTTAATTTGATAAAGTGCGAGGATTGAAGTATTTCCCATGGATAAGCATGGGTTTTTATATTTGTTAGGGTTAATAGCAATTTAGACTCTAAATTTTTTATGATTTTTTGTACCCACCGATCACAATTTGGTAAAATTATTATCTCAAATGATTTTTTGTTTTTGTTTTTACATATGGGGATGGGTCGTACTAATCCATTACATAACGGGGGAAGGTTATGCCAATACCATCTTCGTGAATATTTTGGATTTCCAAACTCAATGTCATATACTTTTTCAAATGATTTTTAACCTTTCATGAAATTACTAAACCCATTTTCTTCGCTAAATTACTGCTATCCACTTGCAATGCTATATTACCACCGATGGTCGGATTAAGAATTCGATATAGTTTGATATCGTTCGATATGGTACTGTTCACGCGTTGCTAATTTATTTTCTAACATTCTCTCCGTCCAAAAAAGAGTAATAATTTTTTATTTTAGACCAATTTGACTAAAAATTGACCTAATATTGGTAAAAAGACTTTACCTGTTGCACATTTAGAAAAGCTACTAATGATAGTTCACGTAATATCCTTACAATGATTAAAAAAGATTTAAATATAAATATTTAATAAAAATATTATATTAGTAATTTGATAATATCTTTTGTTAATTCCCTACATTCCAAAAATAAATTTTAATTTCCTTCTAAAAATTCAATCTAAAACAAAACCAATGTTGTGAATGGATCTGTTGGATTGATGAACAAACGAGATTAGGAATAATCGTAGGAGAAAGAACGTAAAATAATAA
>JAOTQG010115481.1:0-11332 GCA_025631175.1 Iris virginica
TCGTGATTAACTCGATGATATTGGATGGTACAAACTATCTAGCATGGTCGAAAGCGTGTTTACTCTCCATTCAAGCCAACAGAATGCAACGGTTTATTAACGGGAGCTCCAAACTACCCGAGGAAACTGACTCGAAGTTTGATGATTGGGTATCGAAAAATGCCATGGTCAAGACATGGCTTACAACTCAATGGAACCTAATATCCGAAGGAGTTATTTGTTTCTGAAAACCGCTCTTGAAATTTGGAGTTCGGTAGAGGAAACATACTCGCATTATGAAATTGTTCCGAGATAAATGAAATTAGGTTGAAGCTCAAATGAAAATGGTCAAGGATGACTGGTCATTGGCCGAGTGTTACGCCGAGCTTACCAGTTTATGGACTGAATTGGATCATTATCGTATCTTTAGAGCGAAAAATCCAAAGGATGCTCAGGCCAACTAAAGGATAGTTGACGAAGATATGGTGATTAATTTTCTTGGTGGTCTTGATAGTTATTATGATCCAATCAAGGCTAAGTTGATTTGGAGGGTCCCACTACCTGATGTTCGAGTTGCACATTCTCGTATTTTGGGGGAGGAAACTCAATACATGCTATGGATTCTCATCCAGAACCGGCCGATCAATTTGCCCTTATCTCCTTTGTTGATAGGAGCCCACTTATGTGTGACCATTATTAGCGATAAGGGCACACTCATGTTAGGTGCTTCCTACTATATCCCCACCTTCGTGGTCGTGGCACAAGTTGTGACTCAGGTGGGAACCGTCGGTACAGCTCACCTCTCGGCTTCTGCGAAACTGTATACATCTAGTACGGATCCTATGGTAGTGGTAGCGACATCACTGACCCCATCTGAGATGGCCGCTATTCGCAATTTGATATTCGCTCGTTTCACTTTCGCTCCTTGCACTTCTTCTGACTTTGCCCACACCCGCATTGACATCTATACAACCCTCTAGCTCCTGGATCATTGATTTCAGTGCCTTTGATCATATGACACATTCTTCTTGCTTGTTTAGCTCATATATATATCTGAACATGATACCGTTCGGGTTGCAGATAGATCCCTTTTGACCTATTTTTGGGAAGAGTTCTATTCGTTGTTCTCCTAAATTAACCTTGAAGTCTATATTGCATGTTCCGTCCTTCACCTCAAACTTTTTATCTGCTAAGCATCTTACCGAGTCTCTAAATTGTTCTGTAACAATTTTTCCATGTCCCTGACGATCGGTCGGTGTAAAGTCCGCAATGGATTATATGTCTAGGAGAATATTTCTACATCTCTACCTATGGCTCACCAAATATCCACTAGCTCTAGCTCTATTTTAGAGTCTTTGCATTCATGACATAGACGTTTTGGTCACCCCTCCTTTGGTGTTTTAGAACATCTCTTTCCTACTTTAACTAAATAATGTAGCAGGTCTGATTTTCTTTGTGAACAATGTCAACTAGCAAAACACAAACGTTCCGGTTATCCTATTTGTAATCAGAGGAGCATGACTCCATTACTGTTATTCATTCTTATGTTTGGGGGCCCATCTCGGGGTAGGTTGTTCTGGTTATAGAAGGATTGTCACTTTGATCGATTGTCATCCACGTCTCACTTAGATTTATTTACTTCGTCATAAAAATGAAGTGTTTGAATGTTTTAAATTATATCATACTATGATTCATACACAATTTCAGACTAGTGTCCTTGTTTTACGTACCGAAAATAGAGTATAGTGAGGGTGATTTTGAGTCTTGTCTTCCGGTGGCTTCGTTCACGAGACAACTTGAGTCAAAACTTCCGAGCAAAATGGGGTAGCAGAGAGAAAAAATGGTCATCTTTGCTAGGTTTCTCATGTTTACAATGCATGTTCCTAGTTTTCTATGGGGCGATGCAATTTAATTGCATCATACTTAATAAATCGTCTTCCCTCTACTGTGCTCAAGTTTAAGATTCCAGTATCGTTTCTCCCTAATACTTCAATGCACCCTCTCCCACTTTAGGTGTTTAGATGTGTTTGTTTTGTTCACAACTCCGCTCCTTCGCGTGGGAAGTTAGATCCTCACGCTCTTAAATGTGTTTTTATTGGATATTCTCCAACTCAGAAAGGGTACAAATGTTATCATCCTCCCACTCGTAGAGTTTTCATTAGTCATGTCACTTTTTGGGAGTCGACCCTTTATTACTCCTCAGACTCATGTTCACTCCTTTGGGAGGAGGATTTAGATAATGAAGGAATAAACATGAAGTCTTCTTCTATTCCTGATTGTGTTTCTTAGGAATTCATTTAGATCGAAGAGATATAGAGTTGGAGGGTAGTTTACCGCTCACTAGAATCCACTTGGCGATACAAAACTAGTTTTAGAGAGCAAAAGCTACAATCCTCATATTAGTCAATAACAACAATAACAAAGCCTTAGTCCCAATCACTTGGGGTTGCTTACATGAATCCTTTCCTTGCCTTTCCACGCGTTCCAGTTCCAAGTCACCGAACAACCCACAATCCACGTATTACTAAACACTAAAAATATTCTTCAATTATTTTCCATGGCACATTACATGGCTTATGTAGGAAGAGAGTACATGAATATGAAATTTTAGAGAAATGTTTATCTCTTATTTCTAGGTTCATTGAGTTCCATTTGTCAGCATATTTTTGTAATTGTATTATTCAATGGATTCATTGTATTTTTATGAACCTTGGTCAATGCAAGCATGGTTTTGTTAAATGGCTTCACACTTCCCTGACGTCAGTTGTGCACATAGACTTGTGCTCGACGTGCAAGGTCACAGTTTAGGTGTAGTCGTATGATGACATTCATTGCTGCATATTCTCCACAACCTATTAAGTCACTAATATGCTAAGGATGCGTGTATGCGATGGTTGAAGTCTTGCCGGATATCAACACTCTTTAAGGATACATGTTGTAGTCTTGTAGATTCTTGGGAGGATGGACATTTTTTGTATCTCCATTTATACGCACTCTTTCTGGAGACGTGCATCTTGCCAAATCAGGATATGAAGATATCTTATGTAAAGGAAGTGGTCACCAAAAGTTCAATATTTATCACAAAAGATTGAATATCTATCGTAATGGACATGTAATGTTTGGGTTCACTGGATTAGGGCTCCCCTTCTAGTGGGTCAAATTTCCCTTGGTAGAGCTTGTTTATTGAGTTTTCCTTATTCATCCCTCTTTAAAGTTCCGGTTAGTGGCAGATAGCATAGAGATAATTGTAAGTGGTTTCTTTGAAAGGGCGAAGGAGGCTTGTAGAGATCCCTAAGATGCTCGGGATAATTGTAGAGGGAGGATTGGCGCTTGACTACCTGGTTCGCATGAACCCCTTCATGGGAAGTAGCGTTGGCGTTTTCCCTGGGAATTCCCTTTGTTCACTGCCTCGTCCAATTCAAAGTGGGTTATGGTACTCATGTTTAGTTCTCAAAGGATGTTTGGGTCGGAAGGAGCTGGGGGTGGGTGGGGTTTTGTTTTCTCCTTTGTTCATTTGGCGCTGATACCTGAGGTACCTTCATTTTCAATTTACCTGTGGGCGTATCCGATAGATTAGAAGGGATTATGCGGTGGTTTCTGTGGTGTGGGGCTGGGAGGATAGTAAGGAACATTTGGTGGCTTGGGAGAAGGTTTTTAGGCCTAACTAGGAAGGATGCTTAGGGACTGGGAATCTGGTTTTCAAAAAATATTATTTGGTAAATGGCTTTGGCTTTTTTCTTTTGGAGCCCCATTCTCTCTGCGTACGGTTATTCGGAGCAAGTTAGGTACACATTGGAATGACTGGGATGCATGTAGATCTCTCCCTCACTTATGCGAGTCCCCGAAAGTTCATCCACAGTTGTCTTCATCTTTTTCATCCTCATATTTGGTTCAAAGTTGGTATAAGGGTCGTGTTCGATTTTGGGAGTAGTACTGGATAAGGGACATCCCTTTGAAAGGATCCTTCCGTCATATGTTCATAATGCTCCTATTAAGCTTTTCTTGTTCAGGGGATGGGTTAGATAGCTTGGGATTTTCACTTTGTTAGGAATCTGAATAAAAGAGATTCCACTTCTGTTGCAAATCTGGTCCATTTAAGTCTTTCACTATCCTTCCCTCCATTATCTTCTTTCCAGCCTTCGGATCATCATCCCGACTGTCGGATTTGGATTTTTGAGCTGTCCGAATATTTTGCTGTTAAGTGTTTCTCCATGCTTCTTCTTCAACCATATATACAATTTGATTATCCTATTTATAACTTCATTTGGAAGTCCAAGGTTCCATTTGAATATAAAGTCTTTGCTTGGTGGGTGGTGCAACCGGCTGAATACCAATGATTGGAGGCAATGGCAGCGCTCGAAGACAGCGATCTCTCTGGATGTGTGTTATGTGTATAGGTACGAGCGAGTGTCATGAGCATTTCCTTATGCATTGTCCTTTGGCTCAGCGCCTATGGAGTACGTTGTTTGCAGCTCTAGGAGAGGTTTGTATTATGTCCTACTGTAGAGGATTTATGCATGATCAGACATCTGGGTTTCGGCAGAGAGAGAAATGCTTCTGGTGCTTTTGGGTGTGCAGTGTTCAGCTTGCTGTCGAACATTTGGGTTGAGCGTTCTCGGATTTTTGGAGATCATGTCCTATCTCTTCTGCTATTGTGGGAGAGTTCCGTTCAATCTTCACTTTGGGCGAGGAGTTTGAGGGCTTTCCAATGCTTGTCTTTAGGAGATTTGAGTAGGGATTGGAGAGTTGCTTTTTACTAGTTTGAGTTTTGTCATGGTTTTCTGCTCTTATATCTTTCGGGCCCTTTTTGGCGTTTGGCGGATATCTTGTCCCCCTTCTTCTTAGTATCTTTCCCTTATCTAACGAAATTCTTCTTTTATCAAAAAAAGAAAAAAAAAGAATGAGAAGAAAAACTGGTGACCTGAGGTACATTCAAAGGGTGGGATGCTGGTTTCCCTTGGGCTTTCACTTTTTCTGGAATCAGAGTGATCGAGAAGCTGTGGAAGTAATTTGACATTTGCAACTGCGCAGTCCTCGAAAGATGTTTTTCACGGATTGATTATTATGCGTAAGAATTTCTTGGAATCTCCTATCATTTGTTTTTACCCTGTCAAATTACTTGACTTAACTGGCACAAACTATATGTTGGCTTTGGTGAAAATTAAATTTGTTTTGGCTTTATTTCGTCTCTTTATCCGGACTCAGTTTTAGGGGTTTGGGCAAGGTAAAGATGAGAGTTTGCTGTTTGGCAATCTGGGGTCTATGCTATTCCTTGGTGTATTTGGACAACCAGAACTCAAGATTTCAGGAATCAGTCATTATCAAGGTTCCTTCTATCATACACACAGTACTTTGGTCTCTCTCTGGGCGAGGAGTGCTTTTTGTGAAATTCCTATATTCATAATGCAGAAGGATTGGACTGTTTTTCTCTTTTAACTCTTGTTTTTGCGTAACATCGATTTTGTTGCTTTCATGATGGGCTTTCATACATCTTCTTGCAAATCTCTTCTTTATAAGAAAATTCATTTTTATTATAAACAAAATAAGTTGGTGACAATTTGACATAGTGGTGCGGATTATGGCATCGAATATTTTATAATTTTTGTTATCGCAATTACTTCCCTTCTTATATATTAGTGATAGTGATCTCTATAATCCTGAAACCTTGTTTATACTTTTCTATACATGTTACCTCTACTTCTTATTGTGGCTGGATCTTTTCATTGATAAATTTTGTTATGCAGTTACATAATTCCCGTCCCTGTGATAAAACATTTCATATCTGGTGTGGAAGCTAGGGGAAAGTATGTTGGATTCTGCTCTCTGGGTTTAACGTGTCAACCTACAGAAAATGCTCAACTTCGTCAATACTTCCGCATGCGCCCTGATATGACTGGGGTGCTAGTGAATAAAATTAATCCTCTTTCGAATGCTTATAGTGTCCTAAGAAAAGATGATATCGTCCTTGCATTTGATGGTGTGCCTATAGCAAATGATGGAACAGGTAATTTTGTGATTCTATTGGTTCTACTGTCTTTCAATGCAGATTCTTTTGGGATTTTCAATAGGTGGTAGGACATGTGATTCTGAAAGAAATTAATTCCCATCACCCTTCCTATTTATTCTAAAACACCTATATAGTTGTGATAAAATGCAATGGCAACTAAATTTTTATACAAGTAATAAGTGCTCACACAACTTATGGTTCTCCTAAATTATATGTAGTAGTATCCCATGAGCCGTCCTAGGTAGGGGTGCAATTGTAAACCTTCAAACTTACAGGTAGGTTTGGTTTGGATTTCTTAACTAATGATTCATTTATGGTTCTGAAACTTACAAAAACGATCAATTTGGTTTGATTCATGGTTTCGCCAATCAAACCGTGGTTCACTGAACTGGGACAAATCAATTTTATTATAAAATTAAAATTTAGTAAAAGTTGATTCAAGTGGTCTATTTTAATCTATGTTGTCCGTCCATTGCTTTAAAATTTATCATTCTAATAGTTCTTCATTGGGCTTCAAATGTGATTACATCGTCACTCTTCATTGTAAAATTGTAATATTTGTAAATTTTCATACTTCCATCCTTCTTTCTGAATATAAACTCAGAGCAATATACTTGGTATTCACTTTGACTTTCTAAGAATCTATTGTCATTTTATTTTCTTTTCAGTTTTCCCTAATTGGTGTCTAATTGTAAATTAAGAAGTAAGTGATGTTTAATTTAAATTCTTGGTGGTGGATGTAATTCATTAATTTGTTCTTTGATGCTTTCCTTTTTTTCAACCAAGATTGCAAACCACAGTTCATAAGAAACTGAATGATGAAACATGTTTTGGTTCAGTCCAGTTTGGTTTCCCTACTAATGGTTCGTTTTGGTTTCAGCACATCAACTGATAGGGTTGTTCAGTTTACGGTTTTTCTATAAATCGAAGCAAACAGAACCACTTACCGTCCTAGTCTTAGGCTTCGTATACCTAAGTGACATGTTCTCCTTGAACTCCGTACCTCATTTTACTTTCCTCTGACTTTGGACTTCTTTCGGAACATGCAATCCACAAAGCTCAACAAAGAGTTGAAGCCTAGAAAATGTTTTTGTTTTATTTTGTAAATCCAAAAATTCCATATTCCGTCTCTTGCTTTGATTTAATGGATTGTCCATGTCTATTGAGTCATAGCGGTAAAGACATCGGAGGAGAAATGGTCTGATTGCTTAGATTGTTCAAACCTGTCTTAGAGCATTTTTAGAAGTTCTTTTTGATACTTGGTTCTGTTCTGCTTAGTTTGTTCAAACCGATTTTAGAGATTTTTAAGAGTTTTTTCTGATCTTTGGTTCTGTTCCATTATGTTGGCTTGAGGGATGAAGGCAGTGTCCTTTAGGAGTGTGGCAGAGTTACCTAAGCTTCCTATTCAGGGAGGAAGTTCAGTGGTGAGAAGGAAGAATGGTGTTGTCGTTCAAGTGGAACGATGCTGTATTGGGAATCGTCTAGAATATCTTAGATGTTGTCTGGTTGGGCAGTTCGATAGTTATGCGGGATCAGAATCGGAGATTGCTTCGTGGGCTATGATGGCTTGGAACACAGCAGTACTCGTGTTGGTCCGTCGGTTACCAGAACTCAAGGTATTGTTTATACTACCTACTCCGCAAGAAGTTTCTTGTGTTTTTAAGGGTGGCCTCAAGCGCAAGAATGGTATATGTTCATCGTTGGGCAAGTAGTGTGGGCAGATAATGGCCTTTTTGTGATCACCGAGACTCTTGGATCCTTGTCAAAGGTCTGCCGCTTCATCTTTGGTGTTCTAGTGTCTTTAAAGACACAGGGGATATTTGTGGCGGCTTTGTGGAGGTGGATAATTGGGGTGGTTCGTGGAAAATTGTGCATATCCGAATTAATCAAGTGGACATGTTCCCCAAGCGGTGGAGGTAGACTCTGGAACAGCTTAGTATCGGGTACAAGTGATCGTGGATTTGCCTACTATTATATTTGATCATAGAACTTATGGTCTAGGAGAGCTGCCAAGAATTCATGTTAACTCTCAGCTCACAGGCGGCACCACCAGGAAGGTGGTGGAGGTTGGTCGGCAGCCGGCGGAGGAAGGTAGGAAACAGGTAGTGGAAATTTTGAATTCAAACTGCAGGATTCAAGGGATCAATGATGTCATTAAATCAGGAGAGACTATAGGCGTAACTGAAGGGAGGGATTGATTTCGCGGGAGATTAGGAAGTCTAACCCAATTAGACAACTTTCTGTTTTGAGGAGTCGTGATAGTCATACACAGGGAAGAGGAGTAGGAGGGTTGGCTTCAATTCTGGTATTAAGTTAGGGCAGAGGCGAAAGCAGATCTCAGTTTTTAGAATTTTGGGCCCTAGGCCCAATTTAATAAAATCTGTGGGAATTAAATAAAATTTTCAATGGCTGGGCCGAGATTTGAATGGGCTAGAAAATGGGTCAAATTCAGGAAACGGTTTGTGGCAATCGGGTAATATCCTTTATAATTACGGGTTGGGTTGAGAATTTGGGTTAACGTCAAATAGAAGCCCAGTTGCCGTTTTCAGTCTTTTGTGGAACATCTGGATTGAGAGGAATTCTCGGATTTTCAGAAATTGAGAATTATTGCTTTTGATGTTGTGGGAGAAGATTACTGTGCAGTCTTCTCTTTGGGTCAGGAGTTTTGGTGCTTTTCAGGGTTTGTCGTTGGGAGATTTGGCGAGAGATGGGAAAGCAGCTATTGTGTAGTTTGAGTGTTTTTGGTTTTCTGGGTGGATTTCTTGTCTGCCTTCTTTATACATTCTTTCTCTGTTAATGATATTCTTCTTAAAAATAAAATAAAAGTAGAGTAATATTTATATAGTACCATTGTTACGACCTTGTATTTAGGTTAGTTTGATGATGGTTAATAAGTTGAATTACTCATGATAAGACTGTTTTACGATTTTCAGTATTTAATTTTTGATGAATTGAAGTTTCCCGTTCATTGGATGGAGTGCCACCTGTTATTATGATTATAGAAATTTGACTTTACTAGTGGCTAGTTCTTGTCCTGCCGCGTCTTTGTTGATTACAAGAATCATATCTTAAAGGAGTACTGATTGGTGCTTGACAATTGTAGCTTTCAGACAATAATTTGGTGTTTGGATTATGTTTGAGGTTTTACCTATAAATGGCTATTGTTGGTTTGCTCATAATCCAGTCTCTTTATGTTCTGCAGTTCCTTTCAGGAATAGAGAGAGAATAACCATTGATCATCTAGTTTCTATGAAGAAGCCTAATGAAACTGCTGTTGTTAGAGTATTGAGGGATGGTGAGGAGCATGACTTAACGGTCCAACTTTTCCCAGTACGTCAATTATCCATACTACTGAGAGTTTCAAATATGTTTCTGCTTTACGAATTCCAAGCATGTATTTTGTCGCTGAAAGGAAACTAGAAATCAAATGGGGATTAACGCTATCATACTTAATCACTCAAGTGCGTTCGACATTCGTATTCCAATAATACCCCTCTACAGTTAACTAATTTATTTTTTCATACCTTATGAAATCCCAATATAATGAGTTGTCCTAGAAATTTTCTGTTCATGAAAAATGTATTTATTATTCCTATAGTTTATAAATAAACCTACTCTGGTATTTCTTCCGCATATTGAGGTGCTTGAACTGCTAATGAGTTTTCTTCTTCCGAGTCCCTAAAACAATGAACATTTTAGACTTACAGGTCGTCTATAATATTAAAGCGCACAGTATATAACTATTAATATTTGTACAACAGCACGGATCCCCTTGTGTTTTGACTTTCTTATCCAGTAGTAACCCTCTAAAATTAATCAGTTTTTTTTCTTCATGCAGCATGAAATCCCTAAATATTGAAAAATATACCATTTGTTACTCAATATAAAAGTTCCTAACACCTGCTATAGTAATTCCTCCTTTTTGTAAATGACCCCTCAAGTAATGAACATTCTACAGTTCACGTTCTTTATCTACAAAAAGCATATAGCTTTCAACTCCTCAAACTTCTACATCTCCTACGATTTCTCCTCTATTTAAGTTTCATATAGGGATACATTTGTGTTTTCGATATTATTTTTTCATAATGCTTTTTATATATATCAATCATAACTCGGCTTAAACTCCAGTTGGTGATGGTTGAATTTTAAGTGCATAACTGTAAGTGTGCTGGTACATAATTAGGATGATCTTTTCTTTTAGTGGCTGTTGACCTTGCTTGTTCGTCATACCTCTACAATGATTGCATTTGAAGTATCTCCGTGCTGTGATAAATTTTAATTTTCCTTTAATGTGATCTATATTCTTTCCATCTATTATTTAATTATCTTCATAATGTTGTATGTTTTGATCAATGAAAACTGGTCTACTATGCAGTTGCAGCCACTCGTCCCCATTCATCAATTTGATAAACTCCCTAGTTATTTCGTATTTGCTGGTCTGGTATTTGCTCCTTTGACCCATCCATATCTTCATGAATATGGAGAAGACTGGTACAACACTTCACCGCGTCGATTGTGTGAAAGAGCATTCAGAGAGCAACCTAAGAAGGCTGGTCAACAGCTTGTTATTCTGTCTCAGGTCTTCTAGTTCCCTCTTCATTTAGTTGTCTTCTTCATGCAGCTTTTGCAATATTTGGCTACTTCACAAATGCCTTACAGACACATTGAGTCTGTTATAAATCTAAACTCAAGAAGACCTTTTTTAGTCTATTGCTCATAACTCTTTAAATGCTAGAAGATCAAACAATATCAACGCGAGTGAAATAAAGTACGCACGCATTGGTGTCTTGCATTCTGTAGATGTTACTGAGAAGAAATAAGAAAGTAAGGATGGTAACTGTTGAATTTAAGGGTTTAGTTGTCTTCTTCATGCAGCTTTTGCAATGTTTGACTACTTCACAAATGCCTTACAGACACATTGAGTCTGTTATAAATCTAAACTCAAAAAGACCTTTTTTAGTCTATTGCTCATAACTCTTTAAATGCTAGAAGATCAAACCATAGTTGTCAATAGCGCGCTATAGCGGCGCGACGTAGCGGCGAAAGCCCTAGCCGCGACTCACCTTCGATTGCGTCTCAGTTGCTTGTAGCGGCTGTAGCGGCGTTCTTCGTGGCTAGGATAGTGGCCGAAATAGCGGGAATAGCGGAAAGGGGTTGAAATTCCTAAAAGCCCCTTACTTGTTTTTGGGGAAATCTTTGGAAATATAGCGTAATTTGGGAAATTTTGGCTGAGTTGAGGATATAGGGCAGCAGCGACTCGACTCCCTGCGATTCCTTCACAGAAACGAAGATCGCTCCTCTTCCTTTCTTCAATCGGCGACCTCTTCTTCTCTTCCTTCAACCGAC